>JAOBRD020928074.1:0-12392 GCA_027575215.2 Hydrozoanthus sils | reverse complement strand
GAGGATTTGTTTATCTCATGTATCCTGCCTAAAAAATGTTGTTACATAAAAACCAGAGAGAGGAGCAATGTTTACAACTTAGTCATTTTACAGAAATGAACCAGCACAGAAACAATTAGAGCACTAAAAAATTACTGAAGTCAGGTTTTGCCATTTTTTCTACAAAATAGTGCTGCGAATAGGTTTGTGAGATAAGTCAAATCAGGAATAAAAATAAGAAGCAAGTCAATTTATGAACATTCATTGCCTAAAGTGTACCAGAGTTTCAAAAAAGTTTGACATAACACAAAATTTGCACAAAACAAAACACAAAATTTACCTGTGAACAAAGGTGTCTAAACTCGTTTCTGGTCACTTTAATCTTTCCTCAACTACAAGTAAGTTACAAATAACTCTCTTGCTTTACAGTTGGGCCCTTTTTTTTATAAGTCTCTGACCAGGCTAACATTCTTCAAAAATTCTTGTCCATCCGTTTTATCTGATGGTCGAACTTGCAGAAATACAGAATGTAGCTGGCGAGACCTGGCACATTTGCTCATTTGGCCCCTTTTCCATGAACAACAACTGTCAGCCGGTCAACTTGATCGTTCCAACTTTTTTGTTAAATTCACAGTGCCAATAAACAGTTCTTCGTTATCGGCAAGGATTAAGCCTTCTTAGCCCTTTATGATTAGCTCAGGCACCAGCAAATGCCCAGTATCACACAAAAAAACAGTACTTTTTCGTGTTTTGACGTTTGAAACCGCCCTTTTGAAAATTAATTGAATTATGGCAAGCATGGTTACGTGAACACCTTTTATATGACATTATACCTGTATGGTATTCCCAGTCTTTCAGTGTTTAATTTTGAAGAAATAGCAATTTTACGATACCCCCCTCCCCCACAAAAAAGGCCTTTTTCCCACTACTTTTAAAGGTAGTGGACCACCTTAACACTTCAGCGTTTAGCCGGAAAGTCATTTACGAGCAATTGCAACTGAGAGCAATTGATTTAAAAACATTGAATTTTGTAGTGCAGACATGTGCCGTTCTTCGAGAAAAAAAACACGACGTACTATATATCAACAAAGTTCCCGTCATTTCTTTTGTTTAAAGTATCAACTTGTGGAAGAAAACATTACAGTCACTTAATCAGCCTTTAGCTGAGAGCAGCCATTTTAGTAAAGGTTTGCTCAGAAATTTTGCAAGAAGATGACGTCACACACGCGCGCTGTAGCAGCCAATCAGACAAAAGTCACCTTTGTTGCAGGGAAGTCTTTACAGAACTGGAATCGCCTTCAAAATCGAAACATGCTAATGGCAGTTACGAGTTTACATTTAGAGTGACTGAGGCTACTATTATTTGTAGTGTGTCTTTTGCTAATGCTGAACCTATTTATGAATTTCGAAGAAAGACAAAAGTAGAGTGTTGTTAATTGATTTAGACATTTGTGGAATTACGCTCTTCGCTTAATGGTAATTCATAAGCAATCCAAGTGAATTTCGTCCTTCAGAGCATTGGTTGAACACAAATCAGTTTATCTGCTATTGTAACTGTAAGGAAATTTAGGTGACGAGAAACTCTTTGATGGTAAAAAGGTTCAAAGTGCTTATGAAATGAAAGATATTATTACTTTAGTGGACAGACCTTGCTAGTTTTCGTGATATTAACATTTAACGTTTTCATGATCAACTGATGAAGCTACAGGTGGTTCCGGCAAACGTGTTTTTTTAAAAAAATTTCATGCCAATCCATAACCTTCGGCCTTAAGCCAAACTTGGGCTGATAATGTATCCGAGGAAGATAAATTTGGCTCAAATTCAACCAAAGCTTATGGATTGGAAGCAGATTTAGAAAATGTAAGTTTGCCGGAACCACCAGTGACGTCATCAGTTGAAAACATTAAATATTAATATCTCAAAAACTATAAAAGATTTTGACAAAATTTTTTCAACGCTATTCCTCATTTAGCTAGGTCTAACCACTGAAGTAAAAATATTTTTTTGCTTCATATGTGCTTAAAGGCATTCCTCGCTTCTACAATTTCTAAGATTTTCTAATCAAAGTACTGCAGGCTTCATAAAAATCTGGCAGACTGGACGACGTGGCAACATATAGTATTCCTGAGGTCCGCTTACCACCGTTTGATGACGGAAGCAGCAACTGCCATATGACTTTGTGAGAAAGCAACGATGCACATGCATCATTGAATGAGTTGTGCCGCTGGAAGAGGAAACTCTGGGGTCCTCGTGTTGGTAAGTGTCTTTGCTTATTTGTTGAGTATCGCTCCGTTTACATCGTGCGCGGCGGTTTTTGAACCAAATCTATTGAAAACAATAAAATTTTTATAAAAACTGTTCACGTCAAGGTTTTGTAAGCATTAATAGTTTTGTTTGTTTAGCTACAGTAACAAGAACGTATGAAGGTGTAACAAGAAACATGCAACATGGTCTTTCAGCTCTACTTGTAGTTAGGCATTGGCGGATTGCATGTGCTAGCATAATTTTTGGCATTATTGGAGCAAAAAAGCACCGTTAGCAAACTTTATCACTTTTTGGAGCATAATTAATAACATTTAGTAAATGTGAGGTATTTTCTGAAGAAAAAAAAAGATTTATAGGTAGTATGTTCTTGCAATGCGTGTTTTAGTCGTACTGGTCTGGCATGCTTAGTTACTAGGCTTCTTAACCTTTTGGAGGAGTCTAGCATCCGGCTTCTCCAACATGGCGTCGATTAACCTTGACCCACAGCCATCAGGGTGAAATCAGGATTCATAAGAAAGAAATCAAGTCATTCTATCAGGCAAAGGGCCTCAAGGAGCTTCAATTGCAAGAGATCGATCTCAGAAGTCGAGCCAAGGTAAATACAGTGAACGTGGGAAGACTGATGTCAAAAAGATTGGTTTACGCGAGAGGTTGAAGTCCTTTTCCAATGAACACTGTTATGTATAAGAGGAGGGAAGCTGTTCTAGCATGCTTGCCACGAGTTACTATCAACTAAGAAGAGCATTTTACAAACGGTTGAGAGATGCGAGCAGCTAATTGGACAGCTGACGGCCGAGACAAAAAACACACAAAAAAATTACAACAACAGTTAATTTTGGCGTCGTCATTAAGCGCAGACAATCCAACTTCTGGAATTCCTGGTTTTCACCGGGACATACCCCAACACACCGTGAAATCCCCCCCCCCTTCCTCGCAAACCATTGGCGATATAGTTTTCTGATCTGAAATAGCTAACTTTTCAGCATTTTTAAACTAAGTGCAATAAGAATATTTTCAAACATCAAAATTGTACCTTTTACAAAACAACTGGACGGGAAGATGGACTGGGACCGACCGTCAACCACGATCGAAAAACGACTTTGATTTTGGGATAAAACTGAGATTTATTTTACCCATCTCCACATGTATCGCAGAAACCAACATGTGTTTCTATCACTTGAACATTAACTTCAGAATTGTTCCAAAAACCGGGAGATCGGAAGAATGCACCGAAAAACGAGAGGGTTGGAATGTCTGTAAGCGCCTCTATATGAACAGAATCTACGTCATTCTGTGAGCATAATTTCCAAAATTAGAAGCATAATTTGGAAATTCTGGCATAATTTTGGCATAATTTGGCAAAAAAATGTAAGCACTGCTAGTAGCATACATGCCACTTTTAGGAGCACAATTCGCCAAGGCCGGCTATTTATAAATACTGTTTTGCTACCGGCCGATTTTGCTTTTACTGACTGTCTTAAAAAGGGTCTTAAATCACAGCATTTGACCACACCCAAAACATTGGTCACTCAAAATGTCATCGATTCTGCTATTTTTGTTCATTTATTATTTTATGTAATTCAAAAGCCGTAAATATACCGCTGGAGTTAAAAAATATAACACTTCGGACGTTAGATAAATATAATTTGAGCCCATTTATTAAAATTCTAAATTCGGGTTTTTGCAGTTGATTTTTTCCCGTTCGGCTCCTTCTTCAAGGCGTTTTTGCAAAATATGTCGATCCCGGTAGGAGTTTAGGTTTTAAGCTTTTTGTGCAGGCATAAACTATAAATGTACCGCCAAATTTGAAAAGAATAGCAAATTTCCCGCATTTTGGTGTACAATACATGAATACTCGTGAGTAATTACATTCGGGTTTATGGCTTTCAAAAGTCACGCTTTAATGTTTTTCTGATACTCGTCAGTGCAATATCTGTTGACGCGATAGGACAAAAATGCGTTCTAATCGAACAATTGTCATTTTGTTGTTGTCATACGGCCTTCACTCGTCATATCTCTCGTCATAGCCTTTTAAATGTATTTTCACTCCACAACTCTCCCTGTCAACCTCTTTAATTTCAACTTCATATAGCTCTTTATCACTTTTCCTTGTTTTCTTTTAATTGTTTATATGCGGAATATTCATCTATTAAACACTTTGGAGTTCTCCACTCTCTCCTTGGCCCATCCACCATCACGCATGTCTGGCGAGGTATTTCTTCCAAAAAAGGAGATTTGGACCGAACGCAACAAATGCCTCTCTTTGTGTGGAATGAGTTTGATATGTAGTGCCAATTATAAGGCTTTCTTATAATGGTTTGAGGTTTTATTTTTATTTAGATGATCTGTGTTATAAATGTACTTTTTGACTAGCTTTCTAACTATTTGCAGGGCAAACCATTCATCTTTTGTACTTTTGTATAAAGAATTGAGTTATTGTTGTTTATCTTCATTACTTTTTGCTGTTACTTTTGTTGTTGGTTTTTTGTTATATCATCAACATCAATGTTTTGTCATTGTCAATACAATTAATTTCTATCACTATCGTCATTGATACTACATAAATTGTTAAGGTATTAGTCTTTGTTATGAAAACATTAACAAAGAATACGATTTTTAAAATTTCACTATCATTATCAAAGACAGGGTAAACTTTTGCCGGATGCCCAAAAATATATAAGCTATTGCTCGGCAACGAACCTTGACCAACGCCAGCAACGAACAAAACCAACAATCTTACTACAAAAATTGTGTACATTGTATTAAAAGCACTGATAATGTTTAAATAATATTTTTAAATAACATTTAAATATCTATATGCAAAGAAAGCCTTATTTGCAATTTTAACATGAAATCAATCAAAATTGTAACAATAATATTCCAAGAAACGTATAATACTATATTAAAATTCACAAGAGCAGTTCTGATTTTAACTTTCTAATAAAGTGTTTGACTTGAAATAACAGTTCTACTAAGCTTTATGTAGTTAAATTGATTTCAGTATAATACAGTTTAGCTCAGAATGCTTTGAAATGCTTTGTAGAGAGTTACGAGGGCGGTCAAATGCGTTTGTAAAATGAAGATTTTTGCTGTTGTCGTCAACAAATTCTTTAATCTTACATTCATATTCATTCAAGGGGAACTGAACCCTAAAATCAAGCTTTTTTAAGCAAAATACTTAAAGGTGTGGAAATCATATTCAAAAGGTTTTTTTCTCGTGTCGTGCTGATTTTCTGAGAAATTCTAGTTTGAATGTACATGTTTCGGGTCGTTTCGGATCGTTGAGCGTAGGCGCTTATTAACTTGTAAGCAGTAAATAAAGTTAAAGTGTGACGTAGGTTATGGGGAAGCGAGCGACCGCTTGAACTGTTTATGTTGTTATAAGCTCGCTTTATCATTATACTCAGTCAAAGGTGAAAGTTTAAGTTTAAATTATTTGCGGTGTCTCACTTCAGTGATGATTCTTCTTAGTTCGAGCCGATTCTTCCCCATATCTGACGTCATAGCTTCCATTTCTGAGCCGCCGGTACAATGCGGCACGTAACGTGTTTTAAACTCAAATTTCTCGGAAAATCAGAGCGACACGAAAAAATCTTTAAATATTGTTATCACACAAGTTTTTAAAGATTTTGTTTGACAAAACTCGGTTTTAGGGTTCAGTTCTCCTTTCAGTGTGCATCGAGGACATCCAGATGATTGAAATCTTCTTATTGTTCGCGTGGATGTTTGTAGCATTGTTTCTATGAGAATGGACTAGAGTCGTATCTGCGTACGCAGTCCCAAGCAAACATTCCGAAAAAGATGGCGGCGGTACGTTTTACCAAAATGCATTGCGAACCTTACACCGCTAAAGGAAAATCAGGGAAGGTAACGGTTGGGAAAAACTCCTTCTTGGGTAAACGTACAGGTACTCCATCTCTTGTGCAAACGTGGATTGGCAATTATATTAGTTATCATTCTCTTCCAATGGCTAAGGAGTAATTAAACGCAGAAGTTTGCAACTGGGTGTTGTATAGAATGAAGGAAACCGCTTCTCAAGTTTGAGTGAACAGAAATAGAGTAAGGCTAAGGAGTAAGGTTTGGCGGGTTTAACAGTTTACCAGTTTTTTCAATCACCACTTTAGATTACAACCACATTTTCAGATCGTAAGTTGTCTATAAAGGTGAAAGGTGTAACAAACAACGCGTAAGTGGTAAAAGAGTTAGTTTTTAATATCAAAAGAGTGAAGACAAATTGAAATGTCAAACTAACTGAGCAAATGCATTGATACAGATTATTTATAGATTAAGTGAGGACAGGGTACCAAGTTCCACTTCGGTAACAAGATCAGGAGTTCTTAGAACTTAGAGGAACACTATAAAAGCGTTAGTCTGTTTCTAGTCTATAGGTGCTTTACTTCCCTTTTGTACAATAGTCCGCTATTTATCTTATTTGGCACAGGAGTTCATTAGTTAATAGAACTCTACGAGGAAATTTTGTACTGAAAACAACAACAACGTTTTTGTTCCCCGAAATGGAACACAAGTCAGTATTTTGTTAGGGCAATTCATTTTCCTTTTTTGCCGACTTTTAACTGGAGGTTAAAATTGGTAGAATCTAATTTGCTGTGTTTTCTTTTAGAAAAAAAATAGAAACTTCCTGTCAATTAGATCTCACATATATGTTATTTTTTGCTTTTTCCCAATTCCTTTTCGCATTAAATGGGCTTCCAAGTTACTTGCATGAACGCGTTACTCCAGAAATTGTTGGTGTAGAAAATCTTTCTCTTCTGTTCGGTTTCCACTCATCAAATCTCCACATTTTTTTACTACGTCTATTCAGAGGGGATTAGCTATTTTCGATAAAAGAACATTGAAAAATTGAATGAAACTTCAAAATAAATATCTAATGCGGATGTGGATGCGATAGCAACAACATTTTCTAATCGCTTTTATGATTTTCACACAAAGTCAATGTAATTTTGAGGCTTAGAAAGGTTAGAACCAGAATATATATGAGAAATAAACACACAGAGTCTAATTTACCTTTCACACACTCATGCGAAAAAAATCGGTGTTATGCCCGAGCTGGGACTCGAACCTGCATTCTAGTCAGGTGTGACGACCACTACGCCATCGGGTATTCACCGTGCTGGCAACATAGCAAATTAGCGATGTGTATTTTGGCCGCACATGGGTCACCCAAGGGCCCGAAGTTTTCTTCATTTGAGTGTGTCTCTAGCCTCTGTAAACCCACCAGGGCTTTCGAACACCGAGTAAAAACCCCTGGTGTGTTTACAGACGCTAGAGACACAGTCAAATGAAGAAAATATCGGGCCCTTGGACGACCCATGTGCGGCCAAAATATACATCGCTAATTTGCTATGTTGCCAGCGTGGTGAATACCCGATGGTGAAGTGGTCATCACGCCTGACTAGAATACAGGAGACACGGGTTCGAGTCCCAGCTCGGGCATAACACCGGTTTTTTTTAATGAGTATGTGAAAGGTAAAATTAGAATGTGTGTGTTTATTTCTTATATATCCTTTTATGATTTTGGATCCTAAATATTTGTAACCCAAGACGTCTTGAAAGAAATCACGAATGATTGGTCTCGCTTTCTCGTCATTCCATTTGTTTTTTTGTTCCATTTTCCTTGCCTAGACGTAACCAGTTACCTCGCCGGATCCCTATCCTCGACATGTCGGATGCTTAGATCATAGATTCTGTAGATACTGAATGCATTCCTTCCAGATGCAGCTTGATTTTGGATGTTGGATGCCTTGCCAGTGGATGCCGGATCCCTACCCCCTAGATATCAGATGCTTAGATCGTAGATTCTGTAGATGCTGAATGCATTCCTTGTTGTGGATGCAGCTTGTTTCTGGATGTTGGATGCCTTGCCAGAGGATGCCGGATCCCTATCCCCTAGATATCGGATGCTTAGATCGTAGATTCTGTGGATACTGAATGCATTCCTTGGAGTGGATGCAGCTTGTTTCTGGATGTTGGATGCCTTGCCAGTGGGTATCGGATCCCGATTGCTTTGACGCTCTGGATGTTGGATACCAGAGCTAAAAAAATGTGGATGATGGATGCTGGATACGCTTACTTGGGGCGACAAAACGTTATATTTTCAAGTATGTGGATGAGCTGGGTCCGCAGCTGCAGATAACCTTACCCAAAATATATAGATTGACTACAGTTGAACTCACCAAGGGGAGTTACTTCGAATTATCCGGGCTTCGAGTTAAAGGGGCTTAACTGTAACTTTGGCTTATATCACTGTAGGTTTAATGTAGTTACAGTTTTACTATTAACGCTGAATACATGTCAGATAAAGGTTGGTCATCGGAGGAGTCAGTTCAGTCCATATAAAAAAGCTATTATACTTGTGAAAGTGGATGACCCAGTTTTCGGTGACTTGCACAAAAAGGCATCATTAAAATCAAAGGAGTAGTTGTTTATTTAAGTATTTTGGGTCAAATGGATCAGTTTTCCTGTAATACAAATGGCTGTAACATGTTAAACACTATAGTTTCGTTGGTGCAATTAGGTTGTTCTGTTCATCTGTTCGGTCTGTCGGCTATGCTAATTTTGTTTTCGCGGTGCAAAATTAACGGTAAAAAAGCTTGCGAACAAGCTTTGTAAGCGCTAATTAAATTGTTGTCCAACTTTTGCAGTTATTCGAACACCCAGAGCCCAACACTGTATCTGCCATCTCTTTCAAAGCTATGAAGAGGCGATTAATACAGCAGGAGTATCTGCCGTTTAGAAATTTAGACCATTTGGAAACCATTCCGGTAGCGTTCTTTTGCAAGGTCGAGGAATCCAACATGTGCAAGTCTCCGCGTATTGAAAACTTAAACAAAACGAGGAAGAAATAAAAACTGACTCCACCAAATGAAATGAATGAATGCTAAAGAACCGCAAAAGCTCGTAAGACTCGTTTTGGCTCATTCGCAAGAGGCTCGACATAAAGTTAGCAACACTAAAATAGTACAGAAACTCTAGCAGGAAGGCAAAATATTTATACTCGTCCGTTGTGAGTAAATGTGGTTTACGCCAAATGCGTATTTTGCTCTCCATTTCAAATGTTCAGTTCTGTGACAAAAACAATGATTCAGCCCAACTCACTCTAAAACGTTGCGCTTTTGGATCTTGCATGATTTCTACGTACAGTCCAACTAATAGCCTCACTTAGGTTTAAGAATAAGCTACTTAGCAAAATACTTCTAGATAAAACAAATCGATAACCAACCTTAAGTGCAGGCACAGGAATTGAGAGCAAACTGGAAAGTTGTAGGTAAATCTGATTCGATGGGTATCTTGTGTGAGAATAGACTTCGCATAGATACTTGGTCTGTTCTTCTGTATAACAAGTCCTTCTCTTTCGCCTAATAAACTTGGTGGACTCAATCAATGAAGGTGGACGTGGAGAGAGTTCATCTTTTGTAATGGAATCTGATAGAGAAATACAAGTTTTCCGAGAGTTCAGAGATGGTCTACTCATGGATAAGAAAAGTGGCTATCGTTATTCATCTGGGCTGGGCTGTTCAAAGTTTGGTTAATTTTAACTCCGAGTTAAGGCAAATTTTATCGGCAGTTATTTCTTCTCTTTGGAAAATTCTAGGGTTTTTTTTAAATGCTGTTGAGATTATACAAGGAAAATATTTTAATTCCAAAAACAGCTGAAAAGCTGAAAATAGTTGGCCTAATTGGCCTTTGAACAGCTGTTCGGGGACAGAAGCGGAATATTTCCACTCTAAAATTTCCATATTCCTCTGCTCTCCCGAGGTATATGTTCCCATTCCCCTACTAATATTTTTTTAATATTCCTTACTCTTTTAAATTTTCTTTGAAGTAATCCGTATTCAGTATATTTTTCTGGGAAATGTTCGATATTCCTCAATTTTCGACCACGATATTCGATACTCTCTTCTACCCCCGAAACTGGGCCCTGGTTCGATTGTATTTTTGAAAACTGAGGAGGATAAAAAGAGTTTTATATATTTCAAACAATTTCATGCAAACCACTTACTTGAGGAAATACTTGGACCAATGAGTTGGCATCGGTCGCTGTCAATTTTAGGTTTGGTTTCCCTATCTTGGGGCCTCGTACAAGGCACCTTAAACACCAAACGTTCATGGATAACGTTTTCTTCCTTGATTGTTTCCATTCCAAGGGTTCAAGCAGAAGTTTGGCGCCAGTGGCAAGTTCGAAAAGTAACATTTTCGAGGGATTTAAATATGCTTTGGAGATCATTTTAAATTGCGTCTTAGATACGCTTTGTAGTGGCAACGGGCAAAACACTTCACACTTAAAGGGACGGATGACGTAAGTTTCATTGAACTTGAACATTTAAACCAAACGAAGACGCTCCAGAACATTATCAAATGCTGTTTATTTAAAGTGAGTTTCTTTCACAGAAATAGTTAACCATGGGGAAGTAATCGTCGATACTAAAATGTTTTAACAAGAAAGATTGCGTGCAATTTAATGTAGTCGATACTGAATGGAAACTAACCGTATACGTCACCTTTCGTCAATGACCACAAATGGACTAAAATCTTTATGAACTTAATCGATGTGCAATTTGCATAACGTCCTAAACTGCGTTTAGGCAGAAAATATACATTGCCATAAATGGGATTTCATACATAGAAGGAAGGAAGAAATGAAGATTACGGATTTTGGTTTTTGGACCTCAAATCTTGACCTTATAAGGAATTTAACTTGTATAAATAGCTCATTGACTATTCTTATTATCTATTCTGTACCTCATTGTTCTGTTTATAAGGTAATAAAAATGATGATAATAATAATAACGGTAATATTAAGCGAAAGTTAACGGTGTAGCAATGGGATGACGAGGAAGAAAGCGAGGAATGTCAGTTTAGACACTGTCGCGGGCCGGGATCCAAGACCAGCAGCTTCTCCCCACCAGAGTTTACCACCAGAAAAAGACGGGAATTAACACAGGGCAGGATGTTGTTTGCCAGTTGACCGCAAGATGCATAAACGAGAGACGCAAGTACATGTGTTGTTAGAATGTAGCACTTAAAACCTGATACTGCGTTATCATGGTATTCGCAGACTCAACCGGTTCCTAAACACTGTATGAAAATCTATATACTATAGGCAAAAGCGTACTGGGATGGTGTGCCTCTGTATACAGGGAACGCGTAATTCAGAAGCAACATGGGATTGATGCGAGGATAGTGGATAAGGAGAAGGCAACAGTTCTGTTACCGGAAATGGGTTGTCCCTGGGTGACGAACAGAAGAAGAAAAAGATTCTGAAAAGACTCTGAAGTACGCGTCGTTGTGATACGAATTGAAGAAACAACTTACACAGACTACCAGCATAGCATAAAACTAGACGTCCTTGGAGAGTGGTCAGTGAAAGTCAAAGATAGTCTAAAGCAGTTAGTAAGCACAAAGCTTTGACGGCAATGGTAAAGGACAAGCTTGAGCGCAAGCTTGGTAGCGCTGGCAAAGGCCAAGTCTGAGTGCAAAGTTTTGATGGCGCTGGCAAAGGCCAAGTCTGAGCGCAAAGTTTTGATGGCGTTGGCAAAGGGCAAGTCTGAGTGAAAAGTTTTGATGGCGCTGGCAAAGGCCAAGCCTGAGCGCAAGGTTTGATGGCGCTGGCAAAGGCCAAGTCTGAGTGCAAAGTTTTGGTGACGCTGGCAAAGGCTAAGTCTGAGTGCAAAGTTCTGGTGACGCTGGCAAAGGCCAAGTCTTAGTGCAAAGTTTTGATGGTGCTGGCAAAGGCCAAGTCTGAGTGCAAAGTTTTGGTGACGCTGGCAAAGGCCAAGTCTGAGTGCAAAGTTTTGATGGCGCTGGCAAAGGCCAAGTCAGAGTGCAAAGTTTTGGTGATGCTGGCAAAGGCCAAGCCTGAGTGCAAAGTTTTGGTGACGCTGGCAAAGACCAAGTCTGAGCGCAAAGTTTTGATGGCGTTGGCAAAGGCCAAGTCTGAGTGCAAAGTTTTGATGGCGCTGGCAAAGGCCAAGTCTGAGTGCAAAGTTTTGATGGCGCTGGCAAAGGCCAAGTCTGAGTGCAAAGTTTTGGTGACGCTGGCAAAGGCCAAGTCTGAGTGCAAAGTTTTGGTGACGCTGGCAAAGACCAAGTCTGAGCGCAAAGTTTTGATGGCGTTGGCAAAGGCCAAG
>JAOBRD020927968.1:0-12393 GCA_027575215.2 Hydrozoanthus sils | reverse complement strand
ATTTACGTTCGCAATGCAGTAAAAACACCAACAGAAGCGCACCGTTTCTCATTTATTATTGTCTATCATTGTCCCAATTAAATGATACATGTATTCATGCCACTTAATTATAAACGGTTCCTCCTCCGATCACAACACTAGTTTCAACAATTGCACATGTGTACCTTTTTGTTTTGATTTCTCATCACTCATAGAAATAAGAACAATACGAGGCTGAAATTGCCAAAAAATTAAGAAAAATGAGCCTCGGCAAAATTTACTGGTTCTTATAAAAAAAAAAGTGTGTAGAGGTGACACACTAAGCCAATTTTAGCGAATTTCGCCGAATCGCAGCGGTTGGCGTATAAAATCGCCTAGTGTGTCCCCGGCTTAAGAAAGAAATGCCTGCTCAATTTTTGTCTCAACCCAGGGTTAAAGTTAAAAGCCTTTGAACAACGCAGCCTTGCCCTGATCATGAAGAATAAGACTTGAACATAAATTCGTGCAGCCAGCACCCATTACCTTCGTATTTATTATTTACACTCTTTTTTAAATAAGAAAATTGTTTTTCAGACCTAGGCTGAATATTCTTATTGTTTGACCGATTTTAGGCTGAAAATATTCTTATAAATGAACATTTTTAGTTCGGGAAAATGGGTGGCATGGAATTTCCGTTTAGTCAAAACGACTGACTACGTTGTTGGAGCGAGGTCAAGATGTATATGACTAGTATGTTTGCATGGCTGATTCTGTTTTCTAGTTGGCTTTGCCGCTAGGGGTTATAGTGCACTAATTGTACTACATATATGTATTCAGTGAAGTGATTTTTTTTTTTCAAACATTCAAAATTTATTATATTTTCAACAAAATATCAGTCGGTGCTTTGCTCTTAAAATATTCTTATATCAGGGCCATTGGAATGAGTTTGACATTGGGGGACTGTGATCGGGGGAGCTGAGAGCGTAGTATAGACGCGCAGCCAGCGTTAAATTCAAAATTAATCTGACATGGAAACTGTGAATGACGAGAAATTATTTGGGGGCTGCAGCCCTCTCTCTTCCGACGGCCCTGTTATACATAAATAAGTGCATATGCCTATAACGAACCTGCAGGGTAGAGAAGGACCCCAAACACCGGGTCCATGCCGCCAAGGGTATCCGCGATGATCTCGCCACACCTCAGCTGTTGTTTTGTCCCCCAGAACCAATCGTCGTCGGCCCTCAGTACGGGGAGAGGCCTCGAATCATCCTGTATGCACTGAAAACATTTCTGATCTTGCATATTCTTATGAATTTCGTCTCGCTGGCCTCGAAACAAAAGAAACCTTTTATAGTCTGACATTAATTTTGTTTGATAAAACCCTGGTCGTCCTCTCATTCGTAGTTTCACAACTTCCTTCAATGTTGCTTCTGCTTCGCCAGACATCCCCTTTCCAATCTCCACGAGGGTGTAAAGCTTTTTGAGATATTTTCCGAGAGTTTTGGAGTCGTCGTTTCTGACTGCAACGCTAGCCCTGCGGTCGCTGAAGGAAGAATAGTACATTTCACGAAGATAACTTTCTCGTTGGTCCTTTCCTAGATAGCAGTGCATTGTCGTAGAACTTTCGTCAAATTTCCACGTTTTTCCCACACAAACAATTTCAAGCCATTCAGCAACAAGCGAATTTAGTTTACGTTTTAGTATAACCGGATATTCATAAAAGATATTAGCCAGAACGCAGAAGCAGCAAAAATACTGGGCAAGGTTTGCTAAAGTGGAATGGATTATTTTTGCAGTTCCAAGTCCCCGAATATATATAACGTTATTGGTGTTTTTTCGCTAACCTTGGACAGTCTTCTTATTGGGCAGGTGGAATGAAAAACGTTGATTCTGATTGGCCGATTTTTATCACCCAAGATTACGTCCTTGACAGAAAAAAACAAGGGCAATTCAGTAACTGGTGTGTTATTATTTTAAACCTAACGGCATTAATATTTTAAAAACATTTCACCCGTTCTGCCAGCTATTAACGTTAATTTGATCGGACAAGTTTCAGTTGTGCCTTCAAAACAAAATTATTTTCTTATTTTGAAATTTTGGACAAGATGGGCATTCCAGATCCCTTTTTGTTTTTATGATGCAAAAAAAGATATCTTTATGCTTTTTTACGATCATCTTTGGCTAAGAGTATAAGAAATAATCTAGTCCGTAATTGTATGACAAGCGTCCATTTACGCTGGCACCAAACCAGAGCGCTCTCAACCAAAAACCAACCGTCAAAAACACTTTGTATGACGGAAATATCGGGCTAGGCGTGTCGATTCTGGCTTATTGCCATTTTTAAAAATAAATAAATAAAAAGCACTTCCTTCCGTAAATAAGTAGCAGTGAGGAAACACATGTTTTTTGTCACTGAATTTAAACCATTACAAAAACTTCAAACACCTTGAGTGAGGAATGAAACTCACGCCGGAAGAAAAAAAAAGTTCGAGACTTAAACGTTGAGTCGTTATAGATTTCGGTAAGACTCATTTTGGAAGTAAGACCAATAAAAGCAACGTGTACGTAGGACAGTTCACTTAAAATTAGTTTTTTGTTTTAATATTCTTTAAAAATCATTTGTATATATACGTTCAGTACTTCAGTGCATATAGGTTAGCAGTTCTTTGGTAACACGCTGTACGTATAGTAATACGCTCTAATGACTTGTAATTGAGTATACAAGGTGCATTGCACTGAAGGTTTTCGTTATAACCTCGACCTTCACATCTACAAAGAGGAAAAAACTCCATTCTCAAGCCAAGTGGCTCATTTAGGCCGTACCCTCTTTCGCAGCTCGCCTTCCTTAGATATTTTGGTTGTTGTTGATCGCAACAGGTTGGATGTTTCTAGGTTTAAGAAAGCTTCTCATTTGAAACTGATTGTAGATCCCATTTATGCGTGACAGTCCGCACACTTGTTTTGTGCAAGATTTCTTTAACTTGGCTTCTCCAATCACGTGACCCAAGTCCATCGCACTTTAATCCGGAGACACACTAGGCGATTTTATACGCCGATCGCAACGAATTTGATCGCCAGCGAAACGTGGCGTATTTGATTGCTTGTATCTGACATGCTAGATATGGGCGATTTTATACGCCAGTCGCTGCGATCAGCGAAACTTGTTATCGCAATAGATGACACACTAAGTGAATTTAAGCAAATTTCGCCAATCGCAGCGATCGGTGTATAAAATCGCCTAGTGTGTCGCAGGCTTTACACTACTCACAAGCGAAAGTAGCACAACAGCTGCCTTTTAATTTTAAGTGATTTATTTTTATCATAACAATTCCATAAAAAATAGAAACTTCATCGAGTTAAGATAAATTTCCTATCGGTTTATGCACGTTTCAGTAGATCATGTTGCAAAGAGAGAGTATAGTTAACATCAAAAAAGTCAGCAGTGTTGCTGATAAGTGCTAATAATATGGAGACAGCTAGTAAAATGGCACTGAGGCCTCACGGGTCAGAAGGAACTAAGCCTGAACTGGACCCTAAAATAGTAATGCGTGGGACCTGACTAGCTAGAAATGTGAAAATCGGCAGTTTCTGGCACTTTAAATGACGCACTGTATTTTTTTTTGTTTTAGCAAATTAAAGTTTTCCTTGGGCATTTTTGTTGTAACGTCACAATGATGGATTTAAAGTTAAGTTTTTTTTAGACTCTCGAGTTTAAAACCATAAAAACTTCTACATTATAATCCCTGAATAAAAGAATGGTATCGCTCCAAAATTAGCCTCAAGTAATATACACTTAATGTATAGTCTCAAGGGAAACAGTTAGTTTCGTTTTCCCGAGAGACCCATTGCTTCCCGAGACGAAGTCGAGGAAACATCAGAACTCGAGGGAAAACAAAACTAACTTGTTTCCCGAGGGACTATACATTAAGGCGGGACTTAACCTAACCTTATGTTGGATAGTGAGGAAGTTGAAAAAGATATTTGAATAAGAAGAAATTCGAATAATAATAAGAAGAATTCCTCCATGCAAGGGACTAGTACAGCTTTGGTTTGAGAATGGTTTGGCGAATTTACATCAATTTTTAAACTTCCAAAAAAATCACCAATTTAAAAAATCTCTTTAAAATTACAAATCTTTGAGAAAAAAGATAAAACTCAAATTTCATTGAAAAATTCTTAAAATATTCAAGCTGACTCTCCTTCATCTCATCCGTGTTTTAAGCATAGGGATTTTGTAGATTCAAACCATGGACAGAGATATTGGAAGAAACATGAGGAAAAGTGGCCAAAAAGTGTGCTTTATGGGTTAAGTCCCGCCTTAAGTGCTTTGTTATATATTTAGACTTTCCCTCAAAGAATTATAAAGCATAGACGAACAAATAAAGACGGCACAACTTCGGTGAGCGGGCAACAACTGTGCAATTGTATCCCGGTGGGGATACATTTGAATTTGCTCAGGGCCTCAGGGGCACGTGACCATGAATCAACCAATCACTGTGCTCGTTTTGTTGAGTGAAAGTCTAGATATATAACATTATAAATTATTCAGTTTGTTTCGAAATGTTTTGAGAATCTTTTACCCTGTGATACTAACATTGAAAAGAATTAACTAATTTTGTTTTGTGCAAAACCGGTACGACCGCTGTGAAGGAGATACATTTCCTTAACAACTTTGTGTGTTAATTAAAAGACTTAACTTTCTTTTGACTATAGTGACTATATTTTGAAAACACGCTTTTTTACAAATAAAAATCAACACAACTTCGTGTTAACAACTTAGGTAATGTAGAAAAAACGAAGCTTCTTACGATGAAATACATCTCTTATTTTTTAATTTTACAAATTAAATCAACAAAAAAAGAGGAAGAGCCGGTTGACAGAACACTGTTGATTGTGACGAGTGAAGCTGATTGGAAATTGGAAAATGGAGTTTGGTGTTAAACAAGTTAGCGAACCTGAACGCCAATGTACAAGAGCGTTTGTTCGTGCAAACAAGTCTGTACAAAAATTAATCGACCAGCTAAGACTTTTGGAGTCTTGGGAAGCCGATAAACCACAGGAAGAGAAAATCTCTTTCTCTAAAAGAACTTATAAGAGTGTAGAAACCAGGACAAAACGCACCGAAGTTAGGAGCTACAAATTAAACACTCCATTGAGGCTTAAAGTGAATGCTGACGAGACATGTACAAAACAAGATAAAAGCCGAGGTTCAAAGAGAGGAGAATTGAAAAAGAGCTATTCTGGTAATTTACTTCCACAAACAGCTGAAAATGAAAAACTGTTATCAGCTCTTCAAAATGGGACCGGAAAAAAACCGGCAAGAATTTTCGAAAAAGTAAATTTTCCAAGTGTAATTGACTTTGTAGACACAAAACAAAATTACACGAGGGGCAACTTAAATTCCGGTGGAAAAATCTTAAATTCCAGAGACGTCGAAAAATACAAAGAAATCACTCCAAACAATCAATGCGCGAAACTAGACGAGGAAAAGACAAGACTCGAAAACCGTATTTATAAAGCATTGGAAAGGCTCCAATTGAATTCTAGGACCCGTGAAGATAAAGAGAGGGATCGAAAAGCCATAACGCGACACGAGCTCAAAATCGAGAAGCTAAAATGCAAGATGAGAAATGGAGGACTACTCAACCAAGTACACGAAGTCAAACGAGGAACTAATACTTTGGATAAAAATGCACCTTTTGGCAGCTCTCAATTAAAGCGTCAAAGAAAATTTCGACAGGAAGGTCGCCAGCTTTTTACAGTGGACGATAAAGTCGCAGTTGGTGTCCATGGATACGAGATTTACTACGCTAATGATGCGAAAACCTCGAGCTCTGATGACACTTCAGATAACTCTCTTTCTAGTGACGAAGACACCAAATCCGATAATGGTTACGTGTTTTTCCCGCCAATTCCAGCGCCTTTCGAACGAAGACGTCCTCGCAGTCCAATTATTTTCGACGAAACAGACTCCGAAGACGAGAAAGTTTTATCGAAAAACAACAAAATACGGCTTATCAAAATTCCGAACAAAAAACGCGTCGCCAAAAGAAGGAAACAACTACTTGCTCAACAAGCCCGCTTTGAGCGGGAACACAATATCGGTGCTGTAACTAACTTCGACAAAAACCGAGGAAAAAATAGTTTGGGAGACTCAAACCTGCAAGAACGTAGTTCTGGCCGAAGTGCGTCAAAACCCCAATACCACAATAATCTTAATGAAAAAGGAACCGAATCGATTAGTTTATTGGAACCAGGCAGCAAAACGAACGCAAAATGTGTACAAAGAAGAGAAAGAACAAAAGACTTTGGCAAAAAGCTGTTATCCGTTCCAAATCACTCCAAAGAAAATATGCTTTTCTTCAAATGCCAAGAAATATATTCTTTAAACGGAGAACGCTCTACTAAGCTGAAAACCACTAGCTCAGACCTAGCACGCAGACGGCAACTGTACCTGATGGGCGCGCTTTCAGCGAATCATCTTTACCCTCCCGGGTTCAGGCAATCAAATATGTGATATGGCGAGGTGAAAGCGGGCAGGGAGAAGAGAGTAGGCCTTTTCTATTATACACATACAAGGGCAGCGCCCTGATATTTTATAGACAAACTCAGAGACGCACTGATTAACTGGTATCTTTCTTCTCCAGCCTCTCAACCCCTCCTCTGGTGATTTAAATCCACGATTACGCAAAATATGGTGACCTGTACATTTACCCATAATTTTTAGCGCACAAACGTCTAAAATTGCTCTTAAAACGCAAAGAGAGGATCCGTAAACCTCAAACTTGACACACACACAGTGTTGTTAGTACAAGGAAGAGTTTTACCAGTTGTCACCTTCCCTGAGCTTCTTTAAGCGGCGTAGGGTTTGCAATGCATTGTGGTAAAATGGAGAACCGCCATCTTTTTTCAAAATGGTTGATTTTCTTTCACTTTAAAACTTTTCAAATATCCGGGCTTCAATCTTTGTGCTGTATTCATATGATGACCAAAATAATATACTCTCTTCTATAAATTTGAACTGTTCCGTTTATGCCTTGACGATTCACTCACTCGAGCGTCCACTTACAACTTTCTAAAACTGGCTAAGTAAGGGAAAAGGTCAAGACATTGGTACTTCCTAGGAACCCAATTTAGGGGGATGGGGTATTATGTTCCGCCACCCACAACCTTTTTTGCAAAAAGGCTGAATTTCAGGAGCAAATATCATGTTCAATAAAATAGATTTCGATAAAGTGCTTGCACCAACGCCTTCCTTGTGGAGAGTGGAGTCCATAATACAACAAAAACCAATACCCCTAAATTTTTGAGAAATTTAGCTCTGAAAAAGTGGAGGGGGGTGGGGTAGGGGTATGTGCCGCCACCTGACAAAATTGGGTTCCTTAAATACCATTGTTTTGACTTCTTCCCTAATGAAACGCCAAAGGTTATCAAGACAGTTCACATACATAAGTTAAATTCGCGAGCATTTTAAGACTTTTAAAAGATTTTCTTAAATAAACGAATTGTGTTAATTTTTGTTCGCCGCTCCATTTATTTATTCGTGAACGGACTATTTAGTTGTTAGGCTAAGTTTTTGCTGCGAATTTTCTTTCTTTGGTAAAAAGTAGAATCGAGCTTGTCAAATCGTCAAGTTCTCTAAAGCCTTTTCCTAAACAAAAAATATGTTATGTGCTACATATATTTTATAACAATGACAACGCGACGACAACATGACTTCTGTTTACGTGCACGCGCACGGCTGGCGTGAGAAGAAGAGTCGCGTTATGAACGCAACGCGAAAATCCCGTCCTGAAACACAACGCGACGTGCACATCGGACCTCAGTAAACAGAAGCCACGTCGCCGCGTTGTCGTTTGCTAAATCCATGTTGAGCGCGTGCGCAAAAGAATCGCTCCAACGCGTTCAAGTCTCATGGCGGCGGCCCACTCGATTGACACTTACCACTAAACAGCCGCTACACAGGCTACAAAAGGGAAGTTTCTTTTCATTTTCTGTGTAACGACGGGAAACACAAAACACACAAGTTAATAATAAAATCCTAGGAATCTTTATTTGTTTCTTTTTTATATAAAAAATAACGTGTTCTAATAAAAACAAATTTGATCAAAATTGAATTTCTACAGCTGTTTCTTTTTAGCAGCCTACTTTATATTCTGCCAACGTGTGATCTTTTTTTATTAAATAGATATGAGTGTTTGTTTTGCGCCGAAATGAGCGGGAAAAAACAATCAAATGACGTCAGCGATATCTTCACTATAAATTATGGAAAATATGTCACTCTCATCCCGGATGTAGTTTCGTACATGAAATATACAAACGGCGTATTTTACAGTAAAACACTCGTATCTATATAATAAATGGAGGATATTACATGGCTCCGCGGGGAACTAATTTTATCTTCGATTGAAAGAAGCAAAGCACGAGAAGATAAAATTCTTTTCCCCGAGGGGCCATGTAATGTTCTGTTTTTTTGGTACACAACTTTTTTAAAGAACCGGCCGCGTGCCTGAGCGGGAAGCTCTCTTCTAATTGGCTAATCATATTAGTAACCATGGCGACACCAATTCCATACACGTGAAAAATAACAATATTATCTACACTGCATTGTGCGCGATGAAGATATGATTTTTTCAATAAAAGGAAAAACCCTGGCATTCCATCAGTATCTTACAATGATAGTACTTGCAACTCTTTCGAGATTTAAAACAATTCGAGTACAAAATTTTCTGTGTATCAAATTCCATCGCTGTCACTGTCGCTATAAAAGTCGTTTAGTGTCACCTTATCAAATCCATATTGTCGTTTGTTACAACAGTTCAAATACGAGCACCACCCTTTCGACCTGGTGACAGCCAGATCGCCCTTCATGCCAACCTCTCCAAATTTCACGCTCCTGTATCTATCCCTTCGATATGCGCGGATCCTCAGGACAATACTGATGCATAACAGAAATATCACTGGTACTGCCAGGACCGAGAGGATGATAAGTGCTGGTATCACACCCTTAGTTGGGATATCGTCTGGTGTTGGGCTCGGTCCATAAATATTTACAAGTATTGGCGTTGTGTTCACCAGCGGTATTGTACTGCCAATGCTGAGGCTTGGGCGTTGTTTGGTCCTTGACTCGTTTGTATGTCTAGGTTCAGCACTACTGGTGGAAGCTGTAGGTTCAACCGCTGACTGTTGAACAGTGGGCTCGTGTGTTTTTCCTATTTTCAAGTCAATAAGTTAGTAAATAGGTCTCACAATTTATAAATTTGAAGATACAGTTGGACCCCGTTAATTCGAACTCGGATAGTTCGAGACCCCGCTAATTCGAACAAAATCCAGTTTCCCCGAAATTTGATCTTAGATGAAAACCACTAACTCAAACTCGGTTAATTAGAACCCCCGCTAATTCGAACTGTTTTTCGTATTAACAGGGTTCAACCGTAGGTTCAACGTTCTTTCCAGGAGTTTTCAAAGGGATTTCTTTGCCCCCCCCCCCCACCCAATATAAGCTGAAAACCAAGGGTTAATCTTGGCACACCTAGCTGTAAAGTTTGTATCCTAGTCCCTTTGCTATTCATGCTGTGAATGATGTGGTCAATTCCTTAAAGACTTTATTAATAGTTTTAAGTTCAAGTGTCAGTTTAGCACTACTAGATACAATGTGTACAGTACATGCACATAATGGGAATTAAGCACTGTCACTGCAGTAGATATAAGTCCATTTCAGACCTCAAACAAGTATCTTGAAGTTTTATTAGGTATAGTAAGATGAAGGCACTAGTATGTCTTCTCGTTTGTAGTGACTAAGAATATTTGGCAGAAATATGGTTCAATCTTTAAACAAACTTCCCTTCAGTTGTTTTGGGATCTGAAATCAGAAGAAGCTGCCACCGTATGTTTAAAAATGTTTCAATATCAAAGTTTTCTTGATGTTACCATTCCTAAATTAAACCAATGTATGTTGTCAACAGGATATATTTGGATACAATCGGTGATGAATTAGGGGAGGGGAGGGAGGGATGATGGAAAACTCTTTTTAGGTTTGAGCTATATAGAGTTATGTGAGTCCTTGAGTGACATTGTCAAAATATATGCATTATTGCTTATTATTTCATAGATACTTAGATAAATCGATTTTGATCATAAAAAGGTTTCCATGACTATTTTCAACAAAGCCAGCGGCACAGAGTGTTTACCCCTGTCGTACTTTTTGAATGAGTTATACCATCTGTAGATGTAAGCACCAACAAGGACAAAAGATCATTTGGGTTTTTTTGTTTTGCCTTCATGTTGTAGTGGCTCAAATGACTGTGTCAAACTCATTAATGAAGATCATTTTGTTACTGGTGCTGATAATGGGTAAGAATTTGACATACAATTAGTGAATTAATTTGACGTAATAAAAATTATGAGAAAAAATCACAGTTTTAGTTAAATATAAGCAAATTATTGGCCAAACCTTTACGAAACTAGACGCCTAATGGCTTTTACTGTGGCTACACATGAAAAGAATAGACCTCTATTTGGCGTGGGAGGAAGACAGTCAAACATCCCTAAATTAATTTTACTCTTTAGTGGCCATTTAGCGACCAACATTTTAGGTTTAGTCGCTAAAGAATTTTTTTAGATGCCAAAATAGGTTGACAACTAAAGTGCATCTGTTCTATGACTTCTGTATCTCAAAATCAGCGTGCAAAAAAATCCATTTGCTTCAGAAACAGTTAAGTCGACAAGTTCGCAAAGCTGAGTGTAAGGTCATTTTCCCAAAGCAGAAAATTGAGAAATAAAGGATGATCTTTTATAGGTAACATACTAAGGGGCTACAGAGGTCACACCGTTTGATGAGAATGCCGACATTTTCAAGACTTAAGCTTTGGTTTAATATTATGATGCTTTTTTAGAGCTACAAAACTCATAGATTTTTGTGTTTTTAAGTTTGTTACCAAAATGTAGTTCAAATTACGTTAAATGATACCTGATGATATAAAGTCTGTGAAAATTTCCTTACAAAAAACGTGCCATAAAACTTACAACTTTTCTATGAACCTGTCACTGTGCATTGATATTGTTCCACTCAGCTGGCTGTGGCAAGTCATTATGACGTCGTTCAGACAGTACAAAACAATTTTATTCGGTTGATTTGTCAAACCATGTTTGTGTGCAAAACAATTACCTACTGTTCATCACAAATACACATCTCTTAGTCAACTTCATTCCAGAAAGTTGAGTTTTAAAAGATTTTATATTACACATTTTCGCCATAGTGCATAGGTACACCTCACATTCATTAGACGTTTCTTTTTTAATATAGCCAAATCGCGACACGAAAATGAAGAACCAGCGTCAAATTATTATTCTCCCGAGCTAATTAACAGATAAAGTTCGTGTTATACTTCAGAAAATACAGTATAATATGCAAAAAGAAAATAAGGGATTTTTTTTGCGATCATGTGTGAGCGTGTCTAATCCTGTTCAACCTTTTGCAGTGAAATGCAGCTGCAAAAATGGCCGCTGTGTGTTTCTCATGCAGTAGTTTTCTGTTATGCATTGTACCGTAGATCTATCTCATTATGGAGTGCTTCCAAGAAAAAACCACTCTTCACTGTACAAGAGGCTCACAGCAAGCCCCAGGATTCCCGTAACAATCTGATACCAGACGAAAGCTGGATTATTTCACTTGCCACAGTGAGAAGTTCAGATTTAGTTGCTTCAGGTAAATCAGTTAACCTTTGCTGCACCCTGGAGTGAAACGAACAAACAGATAGAGTACCAATTATGTCATGAACTGCATTGTGAATATTTGTTTTTAACTGTGTATACAGTATATAATAATTGTCTCTTAAAGTTTTGAGGGTATGACATTAGTCACTTCTTTGAAGTAAATGCCATTACTCTAAACACCCCCTTTGCGGGTAAACTTTTTAATTATCATCCAAAGCACTAAATAGACTAAAATTAATATAGAACGCAAGTTAAACATAAACATTCAAGCATCCATAGAATTAGGTGCAGGGATAAGATTTTTTTTTATAGTTTTAATAAACAAGTATAGTTGTGTCACTATGTCAATAAAATTAATAGACAGGGAACACAGATTATCAACAGTCAGATATAGCCGTCTAGGCCTAAACATAGCATTTGGGATTTGAGAAGAGATATAATATAATTGTAATTAACAAACAGTTAAACTTGTTCATGAATGAAAGTAAATGCAGGCAAGGATATATTGAAAGTAGGAAAACTACAGCATGCTGGGCAATGATATGGGTGGCTCAGTGTCAGTGCCTCCCTGTAGTCACTACACATAACCCTAACATATCTAGACAAAACTACCCTAGACCTGAAAGTAGCTTTAAACCCCCAACGAAACCTCCCCTCGTGTTGTGCTGAACGTGATACGCAGTAAATAAAGGCGCGTGCGTAATATGAAACTAATAGGAC
>JAOBRD020927756.1:0-12394 GCA_027575215.2 Hydrozoanthus sils | reverse complement strand
TCACTGTTTAAGGAACCAATCAGAGCGTGCGAAAAACACTATTCGCTGGTTGGGTATATGCTAACGGTGGATATATACCGAGAGGCGAAGAGTCGAGGTATATATCTAGACCTAGACACCGACCTTGAGGAGGATAGTTGTTTTAGTATTTACCAGAAGATAGGGATAAAATGCACTTCATTTTTCAAAGAGGGGATAAAATTTAAGTTTTTTTCTATTTCTAGCATGCACGCTTCGTGTACATTAGAATTTCGTTTACATTCTTCAGGGTTTTTTGAAGAACATAAATGTCGTGGACTTTAAGCATATTTTGAAAGAAGAAAATTTGTCCAAACCATTAAAACCAAAAAGCCAAATCTTGTTGTTCTCTTCGTGTTTTCTGGAATTGTTCATTCGTTTAGAGCAATCATTTCCTCGTCTATAACTAACGGGTAACGCGACGCCACTTTGACTACCGCCTCAAGATCAACTAATAGTCATGGGTATTGCGAGATGCGGGAGCCAATCCGAAAATGGATATTGGTTGCTTTGGTAAATGCTAAATAGAGGATATTACATGGCCGCAGGGATACCAAGTTTCGAGTGCTGATTAAGTACTGACAGCTACTTTCAGCACGAGGAGATAAAATTCGCATCCGCAAGCAGCCATGTAATGTTCTTTAGTCACTGATGAAATTCCTACATAAAACAACTTTTTTCAAAATATCTAGCCACGCGCCTGAGCAGGAAGCTCACTAATAAATGGCTAGTCATGTTAGTAACCATGGTGACACCACTATCCCCATACGTCATGATAAAACGATTTTTAGTAAAACGAAATATCCTGGTACTTTATCAGTACCTATATAATAAAACATGTTTTTAACCTTAAAAACTCTTTATTATACAAAGTGTTTGGACTAAACCTGGATCAATGGACAGACTTTACACTAAATTTTAAATAAATCGTATATAACCATCAATTATTTATAACTATTGTTTGTAATGATACTTTCTATACGTGTATAACTGCTATTTCCATGTTGTCACTTTCAAACGCCATTTTATCTGCTGCTAAATATCATTTATATATTGTCGTTTTAAATATTATTGCTATTATAATTACATTTACGATTGCTTTCATTTATTATTACTACTACTCATTTCCATTATTATTAGCCTTTTATTATTACTAACCTTGAGCTAATGTTTGATCCCTGCGGGTCTTTCTTTTTGCGTTTTATGTGTTTCTTTTTCGAGCCAGCATAATCAGCGCCTGAGGATTGCCATATATTATGTTCCCGACTCTTAAATACTCATCATTACTCAAAATCTTGTAATTCCTTTAAAACTCTAGTCGCAGTATTCGTTTCGAAGAAAATTTATCTTTTCTCAAAAACAAATAACTGCTTAATAATTGAAATTTTATTACTTCTGAATTCCCAGGCGCTCTTTAAATGCTATTAGGGACCTAAGATACAAGGAAAACAACGCCGAAGACAGCAGCAGAAAAAAATAGTGAATACAATAGCTGTACGTTTGAATGCAGTGTACTTGATGCCTGCACGACGTCGTTTTAAAAAGTACAACATGAAATGCTCAGTTTTGAAGTTTTGACGACTACGAGAACAACCAACAGAAAATTTTGCCATTCTTTGTTTACCTTTTTGAAAGAAAAACACTTTCACCTTCTTGGACTCACAAAGCGTAACTCGAACAAAATCGAAAAGAACAGGGTCATGCGTGATCGAAAAAGACAAGCAAAGAGTGTGTTTTTTAAACCGTCATCTTCGATGTCGCCCTCCTCGCTGTCTAAGCTCCCTTATAGCTTAACGCATTTCTCGTTATAGTTTGTATTCAGGTAGAATTTGTACTCGTTACTGTTGTTATTATTACAATAAACAAACAAATTTAAGCAGCCGTTTTTGTTTATACATTTGTGAAATAATTTTCTTCTACTTTATTTTAAAATTTTTAAAATTTAAGTGTTTAGAAGGACGAAGTCTAATTTTCAATATGGCTTTTAACTTTTATTCTTTTTCCCTACTTTTATTTTCTGTGCCTACGAGGTGAGACTTGATAATCATTGCTTAATACTGTTTACCGTCACTCATTACATGATGAAGCGTTCCTCACAAAATCACAAAACTTTGTATACAACAAATTTTACAACTAAATTATTCAACTCAACACTTTATTTACCTGATGATGATATGCTTGAGCTGGACGCTGATTGGTTAATTTCCCCATTTGATTCATGTTCATCACTACCTGGCTGAGTACCACCCGTAGTTTTATGACCACCTTGGTAGGACAATACTTCACGATATATCCTGCCTAGTTGTGGGTAAACAAACATGGCCATACAATAAATATTCTCTTGCAACACTTGCTAAGAAAGTACTTCACGATGCATCCTACCTAGTAGGAAGTTCAAAAACAAGGCCGTTCAATAAAACCAATATTCTTTTACAACCCCAGGGGGAAAATACTTCGCAGTATATCCCACACTGAAAGATGTTCAAAAACAAGACCACTCCATGTATATTCTCTTAAAACCTCCAGTAAAATTACTCAGGTGATAACAAAGTTTCCGCTGCTCTCATTGGTGGAGGCAGACGTATTATGCCGGCTGTAATCACTTCGGGCGAGGTGATTATAGCCGGTGTGTGAACAAATTCTCATGTTTTGTGGATTTTTAGGAGGAAGAATTACACTCCTTGAAGGAAAAAGCTGTTCTAAAAAGCACTAAGTTTGCCTAACAACAAATCTAATGTTTTACACAAATCTTTGGCAATAGCTATTTCTTCCCCCTGATAATCACCTGAATAGTTTTACTAAAACAATTATTCAGTGAATATCTGGGTAATGAAAAATCCCCGAGACGGTTGTTCAACAGATATTCACTTCGTCTTCGAAATAATGGTTGAATTTATCTTATTTTGCTAGAAGTTCATAAAAAAAACACATTTAATGAATATATTATTACACTTCACAGTTTGGGAAATACAACAAACCTTGTTAAGTAGTTAGCAAGACCATTCAATAAGATATAATACAACCATACCCTCACGGTTTGAACAACACATAAGGAGGTCATTTTTAGGCAGAACCATTCAATAAAATATAATACAACCATACCCTCACGGTTTGAACAACACATAAGGAGGTCATTTTTAGGCAGAACCATTCAATAAGATATAATACAACCATACCCTCACGGTTTGAACAACACATAAGGAGGTCATTTTTAGGCAGAACCATTCAATAAATGTATACATCCATTTCCTAATGAGTAGTAATTAGTGACTAAACCCTTACACTCTTTTATTGAGCTATTTCCAACAATAATTTTTTGCTGTAAAATGACAGCTGTAGCATGCACTCGTCAAGTCAAACAACTTTCAAAAGTGACTTTAAAATAAAACCTTGGCTAGAAGAACCTCCAAAATAAAGACCAGTTAATCAACTAAAACTTTTGAGTTCGGGATAACCACACAAAATAAAACGTAAAATGCAAGATGGATATCGCAGGGCAGTATCAACATATGTAGGGTATTTAACCCTTTCCACCCGACCAGTTTATCAACGTCTAACTTCTTGCACAACTCAAATTATACAGGTCATTTGTAATGAGAAAATGGAAATTAATCAAACAAATAAAACTACCGGAGATGGAAAGAAAAATTCTCCTAAACTGGTAACAGGAAAGGTAAGGGTTTTAGTTGGGAGAATTTGAGGCTGAAAGGGTTAAGAGACATCAACACGAGTCTTGGTCCCTCACTTAATAACTAACAAACTATACATTGCACACCATTCAGGCCTCTGGGGTTAAGTGAGACGGTACACAATACTGTACTTACTTTTCCATTCTTCAACCGTGTGATCCTGCTCATCGATTGAATGGTCATACTTCTTCACGCTTGGCTGAGGGGAATAAAAATCCTTTATAGCTTAGTATCAAGGAGTTTCACTCTTTTGGTGGTCCGTTTAGACTGGAGAAAAGACTACACATAACTTTTATAGTTACGATTTTTTCTGGCTTTCTGTAAAATATACTGTCTCACGAGTGGATGAATGATAAGTTCAAAACCATCAAATATTTCAATTTGTAACAATTTTACACTGTCTCTCTAACGTTCATCAAACAAATTGCAATCAGTTTCAAGGACTGGACCAAGTTTAATGTTAAAATTGATAGCTTACCACGTACTTTCCTTTATTTCATCTATCATGTTTTCCTTATCTCCCCTAACGTCTGTTCAGTTACTGAACTCACTATGTTGGGTGACTCCTCCTAAAATGTTCTATAGTTGGTCTAGGATTTAATTGATCCTAAATCAATGCCGAATTGCACACACTCTAGGGCACTCTATTGATGATCAGTTACTGATTGGCTTTCTGAGTTTGCAACATACAGTTGTCTGTTCAGTTGTAATTTGGCTCGTTTCCTATGTTTATTCACGCAGGAACAGAAATAGAACCAAGGTCTGTGTAGTTTGCTTCCAACTGCACCGTACTAAAAAGCTGGAGGAAACTCAAGGACTTTTCGAGGCCTTCCACAAAAATTTGAGGTCGTTTCAAGGCAAAATGGTATTCAAGGCCTTTTCAAGGATTCCTTATGGAATTCAAAGCCTTTTCAAGAATTTCCCCTGGAATTCAAAACTATTCTTAAAGAAATCACGGCCGTTCCAAGGATTTCTCCTGGAATTCAAAACTTTTCAAGGAATCCCCTCAGAATTCAAAACTTTTCAAGGATTTCCCGAGAATCCTCCTGGAACTCAAAACTTTTCAAAAATTCCCCTCAGAATTCAAAACTTTTCAAGCATTTCTCCTGGAACTCAAAACTTTTTAAGGATTTCTCCTTGAACTCACAACCTATCAAGGATTCCTCCAGGAATTCAAGGACTGTTCAAGACTGTACGAGTTGTGCATGCCGATATGTACAGTACAAGTTATTAATGTGAAGCTTACCCCTTCAATCTCGTTGGCATCATACCAGACATAAATATATGGATGGTGTAGCGCTTCCATCACTGATATCCTTTTCACCGGGTCTATGACTAGCATTTTACTCAGCAAGTTTCTTGCCTGGTCAGCTGGTTAGCAGAGAGGAAATAGGTAAGACTAACAATCACTACCCACCGTGCACCTAAACCTAAATTCGCAGTTCATGAAAGTAGAATGTTACGAAAGTGTTGTATTATTGGTTGGTTACAATCTATTCATCGATGCTGATGATGTAGTTCTAGCTTTACAATGAATGAAAACTCTGGTTAGCATCACAATTTTGTTGATTCTGACAGAACATTACCTTCATATTACAGGAAATTATGGCGACTGGTTATTTTAGCGATTTTTTGTAAATCTTGGAAGTTAAGTCACTTGATTCTCGCAATTTTACGAGCCGACTAACAGGTTTTCTTATATTTGCAGTAACTGCGTAGCAGTCGTCTGGGTTATTCTCGTCGAGAATTGCGACAATTTTTCTTCAAGTCTAGGATTCCACAGCTCTTTCTAAACGTGGAAACCGTGTACTCCACAGGGGAATGCAAAATTGACTACAAGTGAAGATTTCCTTTGCAGTTTCGATTCTGAAAGGTCTGATATGTATAAACGTAGACATACGATACACGTTGCAATTAATCGACTGTAAAATCGCATTATCAAATGAAACGGACCAGAAAACAGAGTTTCATATTATACAACTTTAACTTTGCGACGATTCAAATTTTGTGACACTTAATTTTGATGCATTTTAAATCGTTTTTTTGGAAAAACTGCTGAATTGTAATGTCGCTAATTAAAGTTTGTACTGTCGTGACTAAACCCAGATGAGTGTTCAATCTACAGTGGCAGCATCGAAGAGACTTACCCTTAACCTTGTTGCCAGGTGGAAAAAGATCGTCTGGAAAGAGAGCTTCAAATGAGTAACCAGGCTGTCTTGGTCTGCTGGAGCAGTACATCCGCACCTAGACAAACAGGCGATCACAACAACAGTTTATTTGCTACCTTAATATTTACAAAAAATTACTCGACTGACAAAGTTAACAAAATTGCCAAAACGTTTTGAATACAAGAAGTTCAAACTTTAAGTGATAAAGAAACAGAAAAACAATGTGCAGATTCAAGATCCATGCGTGATTAAATGAAGAGACTATTAAGTTAATTTAACTTACACAGGGTTCGTACTCTTTTGACTTTCTGAAATTCCATGACATTTTCCATTACTTTTTCGATTTTCCATGACCTAGCTTTGTTATTTCTTCCCTCAAAACGTCAAAAGTAGTTTCATTTTTCCCTTTTTCTAGCATAATACAAGCTAAAACAAAGGATGTTTGTTTTAAGACAAAGTAGCATTACCAAGTTCAACTCATGGAATTAAAATGATTTAACTTTCGCACGGTTTTACCGCACTGCGTCTCCCCGAGTCTATCTCTTCATTGAAACCACTGATTATTCAGCAAAAAGGCATGAAATTTTGTGCAAATATACGGATTGGCTATATTTTTTCTACACGTTGTTATCAATCTAAATTCTGCCATTTTTCCATGACTTTCCATGACCCTAATCAAAAGTCCATGAATTTCCAGGCCTGTAAAATGAAATTCTCAAATTCCATGATTTTCCAGGTTTTCCATGACCCGTACAAACCTTATTACAAAACACTAATGAAGTTCATTGCGTGCAGCTTGAAAACAATCATAATAAATTTAACAATGGAGTAACTTAATCTCAGTATTGTTGGTAAGTTTTCCAAACTAAACTCCATACATTTCACAGAAAAATTGGGAAGAGAGGGGGTTAATTTTAGTTTTCATTCTTATAAAAAAAATTACAATTTGTGTGATTAAATCCCGTTTTCTCATTACAGAACGTCTCATTTTTGGTGTTAGGTAAGGAAAAATATATGTTGATAAATGACTGGGACTAGTTTAAGGCAATTGCATGGGGCAGAGTAATATTTTGGGTTAATTTCAGGAGTGTTTTCAATTCGAATTGTCCGAGTTGCTTCATGAAGGGGGCAATTTGGAAAAAATTGAAAATACAAGTGAAATTAATTCTAAATTTTACAAGTAACCATGTGATTACACGTTTATGACATCAAGGGCAAAATTCTTCATTTTTCGCGGTACTGAAATGAGAAAGCGCTACTTAATAACTTGTTTTATCTATCCCAAGTTTCTTCGAGTTTGAAAACCTTTAAAATAGCTGGAAACATTCGGAAATCTTCAAAAACAGCTCAAAACTGTTTCTTAGGTATTTTAATGGTTAATAATACTTGGAAATGTTCGGAAAATTTTTAAAATCTTCAACAATGGTTAGAAATCATTTTTAAAGTTTAATAAAAAATCATCAAAAAGTTTTCAGAAATCTTTGAAAGTATTCCAGCACCCAATCAGGTCTGACTAATTTTGCTCTGGTTTAAGAAAAAATGCCCTTGTTGTTATCCAATCAAACGGAAGTAATTTTGTTCTCTGTGTTGTAAAAGGGATAACATGTACTTACTGATGGCTGTAGCTGATTTAGAAAGGACTCTGATGGCGTTCCAAGCAGCTCGCAAACTTTGTTCCATTGATCAATATCTGTTGTTGTTTTCAGTTAAGGTAAACTGTTAAGATCTGGTAGAATGGAGATGCTGCAAATTCAAACCTCTTTTTTTCTGAATTCACAAAAGATTAATATTTACTTATAATTTTATTGGTGGACAATGATATATGAAAAATTACCAATTTGCAGAAGATTTGACATACAAAAAAAAATAAAAATGTATACCCTGGAGGACAAGCACTGTGATTGGTTGATTCTTGGTCACGTGCCCCTGATCAAATTTAAATGTATCCCAACCTGCATAAGATTTTGTAGTTGTTGCCCATGCACCGAATACATCACCATTTGCTAAATTATAATTTAGGGGAAGTCTAAATATATTACAAAGCACTTAATGCACAGTCTCTCTGGAAACAACTTAGTTTTTTTCCCTCCAATCTTGATGTTTCCCGAGACGAACTAACTGTTTCCCTGAGACTATATATTAAGTGTATAATATATGAATATTATTTTTGAGAAAAAAAATCAACTCTATACAGTTTAGTTTTGGACTGTACGACTATTAATTGTTATTTTCCACTCTTGTTCATGTTGGGTCAGTCTGCCACTTTATTAGCAGTAATTCCAAACAAATAAATGACTTTATTTTTCAACTGTTTACAAATTCGATATCTGTGTGGGTATGCCTGATTCTTGCACAATGCAAAAGACACCTTTGTTGAAATAGTAGTGAACAACAATTTTTTTGGACTTTCCATGTCTGATACATATACCGATAAATAATTATAAGTTATTAAATTTTTTTAAAAGAATTTTCCACTCTATACTAGTTGTTATTTTTGTCCTGTACTATGACTTGGTTTGGAGGATTTTTCCACCCTGTACCACCGTTCTGCTCTTTACTAGAACTCCTGAGTATCAGTGTTAAATACTAATAAGTTGCTAGCTTTATGGTTAGGTTTTAAAGGTGCTTGCATTATAAGCATTAGCCCTTCATCTGAGAAAAGTATCAATTTACCCAATTGAAGGGCTAAATAACTCTAAAATGTTAGCACCTTTAAAACTTCCTATCAACTCTTTAAATTGATTATATTAATTTTGCATTTTTTTTACTCACCTAAACAGAGAACAGTTTGTTTAATTGTTTCATGTTAATACATGGTAAACAAAATAGGCTCTAGGGTATTACATATTAAGTGTCCCTTCCAACTCCTGCAAGTTTACTAGCACCTCAATTTTCTCCAAGGTTACACAACTCAGACAAATCAAACACAATATAATAATGAAAGCTAAAGACAGCATCATTTTGTTTTATTTAAAGTTAAACTTATTTTTTTATTTCATACAAATCAGCACACAAGTTATTCAAAACCTTGCGTGCACATGTTGTGTTACATGTGCCACATAATTACAGTTTAAAATCTCCAAAACCGGAAAAATTTCATGCTTATTCTAATAAAGTAAGAAGTAATTTTCTACTGTAATAATGTAACACCGGCTCGCCAAAGCCTGATATATGGTGTTTGAACATGTCACTTAAGCAAAGCATCGTATCTGCCCCCTTCTCAAACCATAAACTAATAACTATTCACTGTCTCCATCGCCGCTCATTGGCACCGAGGGAATTTTATACTCTCAGTTTGATTGCAAGAAGCAGCAGAACCTTGTCCGAGATGTTTCTACTCTTGACTTTCTTATGATTATTTTAAATGTTTCTGTAGGACATTAATATCCATTACGACCCAAAACCATTAATGCTGTTCACTATTCAAAAATTAGAAAAAAAGTCACTAATCTGTTAAAACACTCGTGTCCAAAGCGTCACAACTAAGAAATGCCGTAAATAAGAAGTTTCATTAATCCACAAAATGTCAAGATTCACGCTTTTTATATAAGAACCAGTAAATATGACCGAAACTCGTTCTTAATTTCTTGGCGATTTGAGCCTCAATTTTTTTTTAATTGTTCTTGTTTCTAAGTGTGGTTTAAATCGAACAAAATCTATAAACCTAAGGTACTGCAATAGAAATTGTAAGGACTAACTACGGGGCAAGTGTACGTGTACAGCGTATGATTTATTGAAAAAAGAGAAAAACTGCACATCATTACTGTATTGCTAAGTTAAGGATCGAAGCACGGTAAAGTTAGAAAAAAAACAGTTATCGAGCCCGAGCCTCAGCTTGTTCTTAAATTGTTCTTAAATTTTGGCCAATCTGAGGCTCGTTTGTTCATAAAAAGCTGTTCTTATAAAAAAAAAAAAAGCGTGTAAACATGCGCTCTGCCTGTTCCGCGAACAGCTAATACGTGAATTAAGCAGCTTTTGTTTCAAATTCGCAGGCTTTTGGAAAACAATCCGCATTTGCAAGACACTTTTCCCTCTTTTCGAGGTGTCGAGTTGCACGACTTATTAAATTCAAGATCTCTGTTTCTCCACGCTGAAAGGGTCATGGCAGCTTTGAAACAAGTTATTACAACCATGGAAGATAGTGAAATGACCATTTCATGTCTACACGAGCTTGGGAAAAGGCATCACAGTTGGGGTGTGTCCAGAGAACTATTTGATGCAAGTATCAGTTATACAATTACTGTATTTTCTCGAATAAACGCCGCGCCTTTATTAGATTTTTCATGATTCGGGTACAGCGGTTCTTTAAAATGCTGTTTAGCTTTACTTTTAAAAAAGGTAAAAAAAGGTAGTTTTTGTCTTGCTTTACCGATCAAGCTTAACAGTTTTAAAACTAAAACTTGTTGCGCTGATAAACGTCTAATTAACAAACAAGGCTGGTAATTATTGTAATTTCTTTTGTTCAGCATTCGAATACTGAGTGCGCCATTTTTCGAGGGCGGCGTTTATTGGTGTTAGATAGATTTAAGGCGGCGAAATACGAGATACAAAAATCCGCAACTTGTCGCGCAACATTGTTTTGTTGCATGTTTTTGGTCGGTGTTTCCCGTTTTTCAACTCGCGTGATCAACTTGGCGCGCAACAAAAACATTTGCAAAGACAACACAAAAACAAACGTGCGTGCGCACAACTCGAGGTCATGAGAAGTTGCGATGTACACGTTGCGTTGTGTTTCAGAACGGGATTTTGATGTTTTCGCGTTGCGTTGACAACGTGACGTCTTCTTCTCAGGATCTCGAGCTATGCGTGCGCACATAAAAAGAAGTCACGCCATCGCGTTGTCTTTGCTAAACCTATCTACTTGGCTCTTAGGTGCGGCGTTTATTTGAGGAAACACGGTATTACACGAAATAAGGCAACGATCCGAAAAAAAAAACTAGGCAGATGAAATACATAAAGGTTTATCGACTATATATATCTTTATAAGTAAGCAAATTGATTTCTTTCCAGTTCACTCATTGTCATTTCTCTTTAGTTGAAACATTTCTGTTTTCAAATTTAAAAAAAGCTCCAAAATGTAAAAACATTTTCTTCAAACTTGAATGAAAAACTTGGCGGTCAATGTAGTTGAACTTCCTTCACAAAATGTTTTCATAAACAAAGTTTAGCCAAAGTTTATCGTTGCTAAATTAACTCATTCGACTCGATAAAAACAAAATTAAAACTGTGTTGTTTTATAAAGAGGATTTGTTTGCAACTTTTTGCCACAAACTAGACCCTATGCGTAATGGCATTCAGGTTAGCCCTACTAACCTCGTTTTGGGTTACATATTCTTTCAAAAGCCTAACTCAAGAACGAGGCTTGAATGTAGACAAAAGAATATTTAAATCACCGCCACTTACATGCATATTATTATATTCTGCTGATCAAATAATTGCAATTTATTTAATTATTTAAAATAATTTGAAAATTATCACTCATTGTATTCATGCCAAACATTACAAAAAAACATACGGGCTCGTAATTTCTCAGTTGCCAAAAGAAATTAAGAGCGTTTTGGTAGAAATCTCTCGAGAATAAACAACAGAACTACAATAATTCTTAATAAATCAAGTTCTATTTTCTTCAAACAGTTAATGTAAACGAGAATGAGTGATAATTCTTTTATTATTTATCATGTTTATTCATTTTTAATGTATTAACGTTGTGTTTTCGGGGTTCTCATTTATTTTCTGATATTTCCTCCTCCGAAACGGAGGCAAAACGGTACGTCACTTTCACGACTTCACGGATGAGTGGTCGAATGGTAATTGTAAAGGATAGTTGGTGTTTGATGAACCAATCACAACGCGCAAAAAAAATGCTATTCACCTTGGCCCAACATAAAGCTACGTTCTTGTTTTCAAACTTACAGAGGCTTATTTGAACTGTGGTTTCGGAAATGACAAGTTTTTTGGGTGGAAAATCTAAACAGTATTCCATAAGAACTGTAAACCCTTCATTGGAGAAAAACTATTACTTGTATTTTGGCTTATCCCAGGGTTAAAGTTAACCAGCCTTTGAACAACCAAACTCTATTTGGTTAATACTTATGAGAGATAAACAGAGAGTACCGAAGCTGCCTGTGATTTTAAATATATAAACAAAAGTGGCTTATATGTTTAAAAAAGCACCGACGGTTTCGCTCAAACACTTATTTTTATCGGTTTTAAACTCGAAGGCTGGTACACTAATTGGTTTTTACAAAAACAATTAGACCACTCGTTGTCGTTTTCTATGAATCTAGATCTATGAAGTAACTCGTCGCTTCCTGATATGACTTATAGAAAACTCTACCTCGTAGTCTAATTGTTAAGGGAGAGCTATAGGTATTAAAAGCACGCTTTTTGGCGACTTTGGGTAATTTTTTAGAAAAAAGCTCCGTCAATCACATTCAAGCACCGGCTGAATGAAAAGAAAGGGAGGGGGGGGGGGGAAGGGGAGAGATTGAGTTTAATATTGGATAGAGAATTATGAAA
>JAOBRD020927650.1:0-12394 GCA_027575215.2 Hydrozoanthus sils | reverse complement strand
TTTTAAGCATAGGGATTTTGTAGATTCAAACCATGGACGGAGATATCGGAAGAAACATGAAGAAAAGTGGCCACAAATCACGCTTTGGGTTTACTCCCACCTTAAGAAATCATAATTCGAACTTTTTTTCGTCAGTATCATTTATGTGTTGGATAACACCACGTCACTTTCGACTCAAAGGAGAGGCTACAAAGCGCACATGGTCGACGAAGTGTACTATACTGTCTCATTAAAGGCGAAGTAAGGAGAAATAAGATTGAATTTTTACCATGTATATGCAATCAGAGGAATTTGTAGAAGCCGAGGTAATGATATTTTGATTTATTTTTTGTTTTGACTGCGGAAGTCTATGTGGATACATCAAAGGACTAAATTTTCGTCTTGCTTGAAACTCTTACTTTATTGGGATCGATATCCTGAAACAACAGCAAGTTAAGGGGGAACGAGTCTTTTTATCTCGTTTTAGCTGTAGTGGTAAATTTTGTAATCAAGATGGTTTTTAAGACCCTACAATGTGATATGAGAAAAAAGAAACTCGAAATATTTTGCCCTTGATGTGAACTTTTATCACCAATCAAGGAATTCAAAATTGTGTACGATGACTTTCATCAAAACACACTCACCTGACCTTCAATCAGTGTGGTTTTAACTCTAATTCAGAATTTGTGCTGTGTGACTTGATTGTAATCAATCAGGTTGTAGGGCTAAAAATAACCAAAAAGGAATCGAGATTTGTCAAACATTTTTAAAGCATCCGTTGTAGTTGTCTGTTTTCTAGTCAGATGGGAACTTCGTCTTTGGCTCCATTAGAAGCTTACAAGCTAAGATCAAGAATGCTTTGTTTTGAACCCAGGGCAGGAGTGAAGGCTCTGCTAGTAATAGAGCACTGGCCTTTGACATTGTAGAACGATACTTTACCATAGATCTATAAGTGTTTCCTGGAAAGCAAGTATCTTTTATTCGTCTATTTTTTGGTTCTGACTTAAAAGAGAACTGTGGTTTAAAATGCAAGCAAATGTCTTTTATTTTTTTTACCCTTGGTGCTTGTCATTTTGGTTATGGGAGCACTTTGAACATGTAAGGTTTAACCCTTTCAGTCCCAGTTGTTCTTCTAAATTCTCCCAACTAGACTCCCAACTTTGTTTGAATTTCTCATATCCACATTACCAAAATGAATTGTTTCATTTTGTATGTATTGTGTAAGTCTGAGAAGTTATATGTCAATAACCAGTAGGGACTGAAAGGGTTAAGACAATTTCAAATACTTAGTTATTGGTGCACCTGTTTTTGTATTTGCTCAGTATGAAGTACAGCGAAGTGTTCTGGCACCAGCAAGTTATACCTATGGAGATTCAGAGCAACAGTATGACCAAGGTTATGGAAATTATGGTTGGTGCATTTTTAACTCCCACTTACCTTTGTCAGGATTTGTATTTTTCAAACCTAGGTTCAAGCCCAACATGTTGATATATAAATGCCAACTGATTCACCCCCCCCCCCCTCCATCTAGCATCTAGTAACAGGGTTTAAAAATGTTTTTGTTAAACCAGGCTTTTTATTTCTCAGGAAATTGACACTTATTTGGTTTTCTTGTGATTTCGGCCGTATTAAAACTAAATAAAATTGCTGCTTCAACTGCTACTGCAAGTCTTCATTAGGCATTGGTGTAGACTGAATGATAGGTTGTCTAAAGTTGTACGTGTTTGGTCATTTAGTTATGGCCAAAATCGTGAGACAATCAAACAATTATTGCTTTATATTTTTAACTTCAACAATGCTTAATCTATAAATGAAAATAAAAACTTAAAATAGTTACTGAAACAACAGTGATGACAGGTTTAAAATTAAACTTAGCTGAGCTTACAAATTTGCTGATTAATGTTCCCCTTTTTATATCCAATAACAGTCATTTATCCAATTCAATAGACCTTTATCATGCTAGCATGGCATAGAAATATATTCTCGTTATTGGGAAAGCAAGTCCAGAATCAATCTCAGCACAATAGTAGTAAAGCTACAAAGTATCGTAAAGATTGGCCGCAATTTGACGGAGATGTAAAGGTTAGAACTGGATAATTTTCCAATGAAAAGTATGTTGGACGGGCAGGTACCTCATTTCCTCATTTTTCCCTTACAATTCTTTGTAATAATAAGAGCAGATGATAAGTTTCAAAACTTTATATCTGCATTAATTTTTGGGAAATGTTTGCAAAATTTTGCACTTCTGCTAATACCGATGGACTGAATTTTTTACTGGCAACAGTTTCTTGATAAATTATGTTTAATGTGTTTTTAATTTTGGCATAAAAAGGATGTATTGCATGTGAGTTCATAACTAAGGATAAGCTACAGCTTAAATAGAAATTGATTAAATCTCACTTGCAAGCAGACTGATTCATTAATTTTTTTTATATTGCTATTTTTTCAATGTACCTCCGTTCTCTTTGTACGTGACAAAATCAACTTTGACAAGTGCATGCTCTGCAAGTTAAGGACTCTGAGTTCACCAATGAAATTTATGGCTACTTGAGTACAAATATAATTCAAAGTGCTGGTTTGTACCCACAGGTTATGGTGGAGATCAGGGCGAGATAAAAGAACCTGCACCAGTTCAAAGCTACCATGTACCAGAGGAGATTAAGAGATTCATACATTACTTTCATCAGCATATCCTGGAACAGGTTATTCACTCAAAATAATTGATACCACAATTTGTTTGATTCTTCTGACTTTTTGACTTTCGAAGAACTTAATCTCTCCCGTTCTGTGATTATTCTGTAACATCTCTTAAAGTACTTTAAAGACTTGAGTTGCCTAATTGCTGCTTATCTTGGTTGTTGGTTATTTAACTTTTTTATTTTTTTATTTATTTTGTGTAACAAGGAAGTTTAGTAGTAAGGTGAACACTGACTTTACCTACAATCAAAACTAGTGCAATTTTGTCCAATTGTCCTCATTAGAAGTTATGTTTTTGGGTAGGATTGTTAGTCAGTTTCAAGAAGCGAAAAAGCTTTACAAAGGAAATTAGCAGTGTGATCCAAAACTTATTGCACTTAACAAATTTCCAGTTTATATACTATGTCAATGTACCAAAATCATCCAAGCCTTGTCTAGCAACTGTAACTTATTGTTAGGTCTACCAGACATGCAAGTTTGAAGCTGAAAAATTTTCATTTTGATTTTTAATGAAGTTTTGTTTTTTTGTTTTTTTTTGTTTTAGAACCTATACGAGATACAGTCAATCTATGAAAATGGGTATGTATGTGTGAATTCAAAGTTGCTACAGAAAAGATTTGTACTGAAGGGACAGGCTTCTTAACAAAAAAAATAATAACATGTATTTATTCTATTATCGCAATCAAAACAACTATAACATGATAATTGGTTATTTGCTAATACAGTGTTTGTTTGGAGCTCGCAGGATTGATCAACTTAATTATGATTCTGTCTCAAAAGATAACAGACCTTAATCGTAAATTGCGGCAATTTTTAAATTATTTTGTCTGCATTCTAATAAGTCTTACTAGCCTCATTTTGGCTGACATATTCTTTTGAAAGTTTAACTCAAGAATGAGGCAAGTAGGGATAACTTGAGTGGAGACAAAAAAATATTAAAACTGCTGCCATTCATGAATAGGGTCTATTTCATTATTGAAACTTCATGCAGGTTCAACAAGCTAACTGAGAGATATTTTTCAAAGTCCCCATGGCCAGAACCCGAGTTTGTTGCTCATTTGGTAGATGCAGGTAAGTTAAATGTGATTTTACAATTACTACATTAAGCTCTACATACACCCTTTAGATAGAATGAAACTGTCGTGTTGGACTTTAGTCAATTGTAAACAGAGGACACACTTTACTTGGCCAAAGGACTACAGTCTGAAATGTTTCAGCATCATTCTTACTTGATGGTGTAGTTGAAGCTTGTAATATTTATCATTTTAACTATTACAATTACGTTCATGGCTAAGTATGATTTAATTTTATGAATCTTGAATATAAATCACTACTTAGATTGAAAAGTAGGTTAATAATTATTGTTATCTGCTAAAACTGTAGAAATGACAATCTTCAAAATCAGCATAGTAATTCTTGAGTTTACATTTTTCATTCAAAGATTTGACATAACAAAATCCAATTAATATATGTTTTTGTCATATTTGAGAATTCTAATAGCTTGTAAACTTTGAGGAACTTGTAGTTCCTTTGGATGTTGCTTTGTTATTGTAGCTTGAAGGGTACCGTAGTTATTTACTTTTAAGCTGCACCATTTTTTCACATAATTTCTTGAAGGCAAAGCCATTTTTAATTGGGGTTTGTGGCTTAAAACAAAATTTTTCAGGAAAAAACCGAGTGTTCATTGCATCTTTTTAAAAATGGGAGTTGCGGCTTTATATTGAGCATGGCTTAAAAGTGAATAACTATGGGTATATAATATTTTGTTTTTGAAAATAATTTGTAAATGTTTAATGGTATTTGAAATATATGAAGGCAACACACTGTATGAACCTTTTCAGAGCAAAGTTATTAATTAAAATTGAATGAGTAAAAAAACTTTGAAACTTCATTTTTTTTACCTTCTCAGTTCCACCTATTTTATTAATGTCATCTTTTTTCCCCTTACATGACTGTTTAAATGACACATACTGTACAAAATGATTCATTATATTTTTAGGATTACATTAAAGGTAAGAGTCGTTCCTGGATGAATTTACCAACACATTTGTCATTTTAGAACTGAAACTATTAATTTTGTAAACAATGTTTAAATTGCAAACTTGACACTATTTTTAAGACTAATGACTTTATATTTAAACTATAGTTAGTTGTTTGAAACATTTAAAGTTGAAAGATACAACTTGTGTTGATTTTGCATTTGTTGCAGATCAAGTGTTCCTAATTCTCTACAAAGAGCTGTACTACAGACACATTTACAATAAGCTCAAGGTCAGAACAAGAATTAACCTCATTAAGTGGTAATAATTGGCATTTGTGCTGACATGTTTTGCAAAAACATATTCAAACTAAGATACAGTAATTATTGTAATGTTTAGAGAGGAATCCAAAATCTCTCATTTGTTAGTAAGAACAGTTGAAGGGTTCAGAGCAAAAACAATTTTAAGATCATTCCCCTGAAAAAATCTGCACATAGATTGTTTTTCAAACTTTGTCATGGTTCAAATGCTATTTTTTACATTTAAATTTATTGTTTTGACTCTAACAGCCAACCATTGATCAGAGATTTGATTCATACTACAACTATTGTGACCTTTTCAACTATATTTTGAGTAAGTATCAGTAAATACTGTAACTTTACCACTGAGAGACATGTTATTAGTACTTTAGGGCCATTTTTTAAACCAAAGTTTGGACACAGTTGAAGACCATATTCTAAGCCAGGGTTAGACTTTGAATTAGACAATTGCAATTTTTTGAGATTTTAGTGTTTATCCTGTCTTTACTACAGTTTTTTTTTAATGAACATAAACCTCCGAACACACACTGTGTAGTTGTAAAAGACTAATAATAAAAAGAATTACTACCCAATAATTTTTAAATTGTTATATTTAAAGTTTAAAATTCAAATAATTTATAACCCTGGGCAGAGTTCATAAATGGGCCTGGAAATCCTTTCAAACCCTGGAAAGTTTTTGAAGCCCTGGAAAATTTCATAGAATTTTAATGAGAAAACTAAATTCCCCAAATGATGCTTTTAGTTTTTGTTTCAAGTAACTATTAAGATTTAATTTTTAGATTTATTTTTGCATGTCATTATTATAGTAAGTTCAATAAATATGAGTTTTCATGATATAGACTATTGAAAAATTGTTTAATTTTCACTCCGGGTTTAAAGAGCCCTGGAAAATGCTGGTATGGATAGGGGGCTTAAATACGTATAGGAGTTAAATTATTGGAATTGTACCTACATGTCTTCCAAGACCAGTTTAGCACTAAGAATCTTGTGGTCATTTGTAGACACTGATGAGCCTGTTCCACTCACTTTGCCATATCAGTGGCTTTGGGACATCATAGATGAGTTTATATATCAGGTGAGTGGTTTAGTGTTCAACCTTTGAACTTGCTATTGTTAACCACAACAGAATGAATCTTGGTGTGTAAGGAAAGATCTTGACATTTAATTTCTAAAGAAAAGGATCAGGGGTTTTGTTAACAAAAGGGGTCTTAATTTCTTGGTATAAAACTAATATAAATAATAATTATAATTAGTAAAACTGCCAGCTCATATTAACTTGTTACCAATTAATGAGCACGTGGTGGAAAGGGAGATCAGCCCTTAATACCTGATTAAATTTTAACCAAAGCTAGTTGAGGTAGTAAATTGATCCTCAGAGTAAAATTAAATGTTATAATTTTGATTTAAGTTTCATGGCCCATTCTTTTGATTTAATTTCGAGTTATTTTCTTTTACTTTGCTCCAAACCCAGTTTGTTACTAGTCCTTGTTATGACTTGGTAAAAGGGATTGTTTATGCAACAAGGCTTACTGTATGATCGGAAAGGCCTTCCAAGGGGCAGGGGGGGAGGGGGGGGGGGTTCTAATGTCACTTTGTTGCCCATTTTGCTGGTGAGAAGTACCACTGTTTTTTTTCGCATTTATACGAAATCTTGCCATTGCAGCTGCTTTTTTGCTACAGAATACAAATTTTTACTAGAGAAAAATTATTTTTGTCAGTTTTCAGTGTTGAGGAACAAGATTGTTGCTACATTTTTTGCAATTTTGTAGCAATGTCACTCATCACCAAAACCACTTGAAAGGCCTCATGTAGGAAGCCAGAATGGTATTTTAAAAGTTCAAAGTTTCTCTGAAGCTCCAGCTGACATGGCTTCTTATTTCTACAGTTTCAGTCATTCAGTCAATATAGATCCAAGCTGCTGAAGAAACCTGAAGATGAAATTGAAACCCTGAAAGCAAATACAAAGGTATCTCAGTACGGTTCTTGTGCATTCTGTCTGTACTAGGAGTTACCCTTTTGGTCTAGTCTTTAAACTTTGTTACCTATAAAATATGATGAACATTTGGTAAAAAAGGAGAAGAAATACTGAGTCAGGCAACATTCTGAACCAATTTATAAAATTGTTTTAAGAATCAAATGCAGAAGTCTCAAAAACGAGCCTGGTACTATAGGGAGTGGCACTAAGCTGTGGCTACCAGCTTGTAGGCCCTTTGCCAGATGCTTGCCATTGAGCAAAAGGTTACTTTTCAGTAAATTTAAGTCTCATTTTTCATTTTTTTATAATTCTATAGATCTGGAATGTCCACAGTGTACTCAACGTACTCTATTCACTTGTTGAGAAATCCAAGATTAACCATCAGGTTTGTTGCAGCTTTCCTCCTTAGAAAACTTTTAAAACTGCAAATCTTTTGCGATGGTAATTGTTACTGCTAATCCAAAACATTATTTTTGTTTGCATAGAATTTTATTATGTTCAACTTTTGAACCAATAACTTCTTGAGAACTGAATTTATATGGTCATTGAAATGAATTGTTTCTCATTTTTTTCATCATTTTAAGTTGTGTCCAATTTAAATTCAGATATTTTTTTATGCATCGGAGCTAGGTTCAATTTGATTCACCCTTGACAAAATACCAGTTGATTCTGTAACTGAGTTTTCTTTGACCTGGAAAACTAAAAAGGCAAGGATATGAAAAGTTGGCTGTTAAACCTTTCAGTTCAAAACATGGCAAATGTAGTAGCAGTAAATTCTCCCAACTACACAGGACCCATACTTTTTGAACATAGAACAGCTTCTGGGAAAGTTTTCAGATATTTTTGTTTGTTTTATCAAGATCCATTTTATCATTTACCAATTGTCTTATTTGCACGAGTGATTTAAGGAGAAGTTAGATGTTGATAAATGATCTGGGGGCTGAAAGGGTCAAGCTCAAATGTTTGACAGTGTGTACACTATTTGAGTGTGTAGAAATTATTGTTTGAACTAATTATTAATAATTTATTATTTCCAGCTTGAAGTGTACACCACAGGAGGAGACCCTGATGCAGTAGCGGGTGATTTTGGCATTCATCCTCTATACAAGATGTTAGGCTACTTCAGCCTTATTGGTTTGTTGCGACTTCACTCTCTGCTAGGAGATTACTATCAGGCCATTAAGGTCTTGGAGCATGTTGAGCTCAACAAGAAGGTGAGGCAGCAAAAAAAAACTGCCTGTCAGTTTATCCGAGATGAGTGACTGAAAATTGACAGTCCAACCCATTTTAATGCTGGAACTTTTTAATGATTTAAAGTTTCCAGCTGATGCAGTAGCAACTTACATTATAATTATTATAAATAACACAACTTATTAGAGTGAGTTTCTGAGTTTCTGCGATGACAACTGAAGGTCTAATGCAAAAATGGCATAAGTGACTTTGTATGAAATGCTAAGTTCTCCCAATGGTTATGAAGAGATGAAAGGGATAATGGTAGGGAGAAATGACAACTCCATGAAAAGTTACTTACATCATTTTTATACAAGGTCCTTTAGTGATTTTAAAACAATAGTTAATATTATTATTATACACGGACTGGTTAGGAAAACTTTGTAATAATTTATGTCTTTGTTCACCTTTTTCTTTTGTTTTCTGGTCTTAACCCTGCATAAAACATGCATAAAGTGTAAAAGTTTCAAACAATTCTCACTAGCGTCTTAAACAAAGAATGTTCACATGAATTACTCAAATTTGGACAATCATTCTTATTATATCTGTTTGTTTCTCGCAATAATGAAGGCAATTTACTTTAAAGGTGAGGTTTAAGCTCGTCACCCCAGTTTGACTCAAACAAATATTAGGCTTCATATCACGTGATCTGGTTTTCTTGTCGCTGTTTAATTCATGGTGTATTCAACACAAAGCAAAGCATCTTAATTTGCATATTCTTTGAATATTTCCCTTTTGAGGTTTGCTGGCTTTCCTAGCCAGTCTGAATATTATTATTAACAATGGTTTAAGTTGTAGCTTTTAGGTTGTTAGTTCTCCATTTTTGCAGAGTCACTTTACAATACTGAACAGTTCTGTCTGGTCTGCTTGTTTCAAAGACTGATGAGTAGACATTCTATTATAGAGTATGTACTCAAGAGTGCCTGCATGTCAGATTACCACCTACTACTATGTGGGGTTCGCATACCTCATGATGCGCAGATACCAGGTCAGTAATTCTTAGTAACAACTTTAAATTATAGATCAGATAAAGTGAATTCAAAGACAACACATAGACTCTCTATTACTCTGAGGTTCACGCTTTTGCTATCTTCAGACAGACTTTTTCAGATAATAGTAAATTCTTATGAGTACTTACTTGAAACAGGAATTTGAAAAGAAACTATTTATGCAATGCTCACAAGCTAGACCCTTTCTTATCAGGAAATTATATAGCAAATAGCTTTATTTCTTTTGTTAGACTATAATCAGTACATCTTGTATTCACCTATTTTTTTGTTTTTGGTTTTAAGGATGCAATTCGAAGTTTCTCGAATATTCTACTCTACATTCAACGGACAAAGCAGATGTTTCAGACAAAGTCTTATCAGTTTGAACAGGTGACACATTTTAATTATTTATTATTCTTGTTAAGTGCTGTGACCTGACCAGTGCTTGTTTTCTAACATTGTTCTTCCTTTTGGTATCAGATCATGAAAAAAAATGACCAAATGTACACACTACTTGCAATGGCACTAACGCTGTCACCCCAGGTGAGTCCAAGTTAAATTTATTTTTTCCTAACCTAATAGTTGCGCTCCCAGTATAGTTTAGGAAGATGAACATATGGTACAAATATTAACTTTCCTTGACCTCCTGTCAGAAAATTAAAAATCCATACAAAATAATTACATTTATTAAGTTTTGTACGGCCATGCAGTGTGAATTTGATTGGAGACAAAGTATAAAAGGGAATGTTCCTTTCGTCACCAGTTTGATATCACAACTTTAAAGATTAAGATTTTGTTATAAAGATTAGACATAAAAGTTAAACTAAGTCTTATTATGTTTTACTTTCAGTAATAAGCAGTTTTTAAAAATCTACAACTTTAGTACTTTTTTTAATTTTTTTTTCTCTTTTTTTTATCAGCGGATTGATGAGAATGTACATGGGCAGCTGCGTGAAAAATGCGGTGAAAAGCTTCAGCGCCTTCAGAGAAGGTAACAAATCAACAAAAAATAAATATTGCAAGTTTGCAATCTAGTTTGTTCCTTTACTTTTCAGACAATGATCTTTTTAAACCGTAAGCCTTGTGTTTTGACCTCCAGTTGGGGGACTCACAAGAACCTACAGTACAACACTTGTCAGAAAAGAGCGAGTATTCCTGAGCACTGGTGTTATGGTCTGTGTAGAGGGCTTCTTAATTTGATTATTAAGTAATAGAGACCTTCAACTTTAACAATGAGTACACAAGTTTTTCCCATTTGTCATACTGTGCATGCTGGAATTGTGAAGAAATCACACCATCTGGTTGTGTTGCCAAAATCTTGTAGTCTGCGCGCCAAGTGTTTTTGCAAATCTCGTTGCAAACAAGATGATGACGAGGATGAGTTTTGGCAACACAACGAGATGATGTGATTTCATTGCAACTTCTGGCATGCACAGTATGATGATTGGAAAAAACTTGTATCATACCTGTACTCATTGTCAGATCAGAAGCTCTCCAATCAATCATTGTGAGCCACTGATAGCTAGCCCAGGCTCAAAATAAGTGTGGGCCTACAACTACAGTATTTGGAATCACTAGCAAAATAAATTTGATTTTCATTAAACTTTTACTTAGAACCTTGATGTTTTGGGTAGTCTGTTTAGCCTTAGTTTGTAGTTGGTTTTTCAGACATTTTAAAGGGCAACAAAATTGTGTAAATCGTTTATTTCTGTTTGTTTCAGTGATCTTACAGCGTTTGAAGAATGTTTCTCCTTTGCCTGTCCCAAGTTCATTTCGCCTGTGCCACCAAACTTTGATGCTCCTCCGACCAACTATAACAGAGTAGGTGTAAAAACTACTGTCATTAAGTCATATTTAGCCAAGCTCCTGAAGATAGTATTAACATTCCAACTCATTACACAAATCGTAAACAACCACTTACTGTAGTTCAGACATCAAAGAAAAAATTTGGAACAAACAAAGGAACCTCGTTGTTTTTGTGTTTCACTTGTTGAGATTACCAGTTTTAAATGTACTTGTCAAAATTTGGATGAAAAAATGTTATATGACACTGTCAATTTAAAGATGATGACATGTTGTTATATATTTTGTAGGGATAGCTAATCTTGAGATCTAGAGATCAGGTTGAGCTAGAACTGTTTTTATTTCTTGAGATGATTCAAGTCAAAAAAATGTTTTTAATCGATGGTTTTTAAGTGATAACTTTTAGTTATGACTATAAAGACTAGCTTTGGAGCATGTAGCTACTCATGAGCATGAAAGCTGCCATGATGCAGAGATGGAGTTAATACAGATATAATATTTTTATATGAACAATGTGTTAAAAAAGAAGAGCTGTATCTGTTGAAAAAACTGACCGTGCATCCCTATCACCTCCTCCCCTAACTCTGTTAGTGCACTGTTTAAACTATAGCAAAAATGGTTCATTAATATATTCTAACAAGGCCTTGCAGTCACTTAGAAAGAGGAATAAACCCTGATTCATGACAAAATTTATTTCCACAGGAGCCCTTTAACTTGCAGCTTAAAGTGTTTATGAATGAAGTGGTTCAACAATCCCTTATTCCTACCATCAGGAGGTGAGTGATTCTTTGCCTATTTGTGGGAGTATCTCTACCCTGACCACAACTGAGTCCCCATTTGTCAAAGCTTGTTGAATCTCGCTTTATTGGAAAATGGAAGTTTTATGACTTTTGGAGACATTTGATCAGATTGAACTTGGTTTATTTACTACTAAGGCTGAAATAATACAGAATCCAATTAGTGAAGTAGTTAGTGACGTTTACACTAACTTGATTGACAGAAAGTTGCGACAATGACCAAATATTAAAAGATATGTCCCTATTTGTATGCTTAATACCGTGGGTGAAAATCTACACCTCTCACCGATTTTCAGATGGCACCCCATAAGTGGGATATTTGTTCTTCATGGAAACTGGAAAAGGTTTGATTGATGGGGAATTTGATTTATTGAAAGATGGTAATTAATAGTGGAAAATTAGGAAACAGAGTTTTAACAGCATTTAGTTTCCATACTTTTTACTTGTTAATAATCTGTTCCCTACATGCTCTAAGGAAATAGAGGAAGAAATTTCAAATTTAAATATTAATAAAGCTTCTGGACCCTTTAGTATACCTTCTAAAATCCTTAAACTTCTTAAAGAACTTGTGTCTAAACCTCTTGAAATATTATTTAATTGCTCTTTCTCATTTGGTATTGTTCCT
>JAOBRD020927649.1:0-29227 GCA_027575215.2 Hydrozoanthus sils | reverse complement strand
ATAATAATAATAATAATAATAATAATAATAATAATAATGATGATGATGATGATGATGATGATGATGATGATGATGATAATAATCGTTTATTTTAAAGCACAACTGGCAGCTGTAACGTGGTAGTTACATGTAGTAAAAAATTAAACTTTTAAAATTCCTTACTGTATTACAATAAAGCCCTTAAAACTAATCTGTCTTTCTGTCTCTCGCAGGTCTAGCCAATACCCCAACACCTGTCAATAACTTTCAGTGTCTTTCTGCTTCTTGCAGGTCTCGTCAGCACACCTAAGTCGTTGTGTCTTTCTGTCTCTCACAGGTCTAGCCAACACCCAAACCTCATCAGTAACTCTCGGTGTTTTCTGCATCTCACAGGTCTCACCAACACACCCATCCCGATCAATATCTCTCAGTGTCTTTCTGCCTCTTGCAGGTCTCATCAACACCCAACCCCTATCAATGACTCTCATTGTCTTTCTCTCTCTTGCAGGTCTCACCAACACGCCCATCCCTATCACAAACGAAGCTATAGCAAGAGCAGCCGCTTTCCCTATCGTTCAGAGTAAGTTTTACCATATCATGTCATCGCAGACTCGTTTTATCGCCCATTTCATGATCCTTAGCTAGTGGAAGCACGTTTTTCATATTCGATATCTTTGTTTTTGCAGGTATTTTGGTAAAAGCCGTGTCACTTCAAAGCAGCTCCAACAAAAGCCCTAAGAACGGTAACTAAAATGCTAACTTTTTAAGAATATTTCTGTTGTTACAAAGACCACTTTCTATCTCTTTTCTAGAAGTGCCAATTGATAGTCAATTTTCAGAACTTATTTCAGTTCGTTGTTAATGAACCAGAACTAGAATACAGGAGGCGTGGGTTCGAGTCCCAGCTCGGGCATAACACCGATTTTTTTGGGATGAGTGTATCGAAAGGTAAAATACAATTGGTGTATTTATTGCTCAAAGATACCTTTGTTCTAACTTTTCCAAGCCTTAAAACCATTGACTTTGTTTATGAACGTGCGGGGAGAATATCGTAATTTCATTACCAAAATCTGTATTGATACACAACGGTATTTTGTGCTTCAATTTTTTTGTATAATTGAAGTCCTATCAACGATCCGACATGCACGTACCTACAATACCTTGCGATCCCAATTACATTAGCAGAGTGAAAAGCCATAAACTTTAGCAAAAAGCTCTCCTTTAATTTACAAACAATTTTTTGGGTTAAATTGTTTAGAATTCTTTTTGAGCGTTTTTTTTTTAACTTTCTAATCCTTTCAACCAAAATTATCCTAAGTCTAGTTTTCTGAAAAGTATGGGCCTTAACTGGCAGAATTAAAGAACACGTCATTTTGACGTATAGGGGGCTGAAAGGACTAAGAGTTTACTTGCACTAACGGTTATGGATAAATGCACCGGTTGTACGAGTACTGACGTTCGAGAAGTTAAAGTCAGCTTTTAGGATATAAATGGTTTGACTCAATTGTACGTCCATGGCTTCTTTTATATAAAAAGTATATGGTTCGGCAACATTCTTCTATGACACATGACATTGTTTTATGTGTGCTGTGTGGTTTGGTACCATTAGATTTTTATATCTCAAAGTGTTTTTACGCCACGTGTTTTTACATTTTGCTGGAACGACAAGGAATCAGACTTTAAAACAAATCATGTGTTTGATTTGTGTTGAGTGCATATTAATTTGTTGATATATTTATCACAAATTATTTCTTTGTTTTCGTTGCAGATTGGTCAGTGCACGGGGACATTGATGAGCTGGTAGAAACTATCTGGAACCCAAACCCCTTACTCTCGCACCATTCTCCTTCAAGCTCGGGTGGTACGTCCCCGGGAGAGACTGGAAAGAAAGTGGGTCTTTTAGGAACCGCTCCGTTTCACCAGGCCGGGATCCTTGGTGCTCTACCTGGCATGACCCAGCAACATAGCAATGGACTACATGTGACGTCAACCACGGCACAGCCTCTTAACACTGGTATGTTGTAAATCATTGACGTAACTGTCGACAACTACGACACACCTGGTCTACACAGGTATGCTGTACACAATTGACGCAGTCATCGATAATTATAATATGGCTGGACAACACATGTAAGTTGTAGATATTTGATGTATTTGTCGACGACTACGAAACAGCTGGTTAGCACAGGTATGTCGGAGAGCATCGATGCAAGTGTCAACAACAACAGAAACAACAACTTGTTATGAAACTGATGTTAGGTTTTTAGATAACAAACGGGTCTTTCCTGAAGATTACATTTAAGTACAGAATGAATAATTCATCAATTCGTGGTTGATCTCGTTAAGACTGACAGGGAGCACACGCTGCGGCTATGAACACTGAGGGATATTTACGAAAGTCGGACAACGCATCAAACTTATTTTTTTGGCTAGTAAGTTCTTACTGAACCTTGGTTTTGTTACCAGGGATGCAGGGATTCATAGAGACAGTATGCACTAGGTCCTGTTTCTATTTTTTTTTCACCAGGGGGGATAGGATGTGTACTTATGGGATGGGGCTATGCACCAGGTCATGTTACTATTTCTTTTCCCCAGGGGGACAGGCTGTGTACTTATGGGATGGGGCTATGCACCAGGTCATGTTACTATTTCTTTTCCCCAGGGGGACAGGCTGTGTACTTATGGGATGGGGCTATGCACCAGGTCATGTTTCTATTTTTTTTCACCAGGGGGGACAGGCTGTGTACTGATGGTTTATGGACTTAACCACGAGAAAATGAATTGTGAGAGGATCTTCAATTTGTTTTGTCTTTATGGAAATGTGGTCAAGGTAGGCTGACAATTAGATGTTACGTTCGAATTGGTTAAGAATTGTCAGTAAGAGTATCATGAGCCTAGGCTACAAATTAAACCTGGAACTATTTATCATAAAAAAAAATTGTAAATTGATTTTCAGACAACGTAATGCCTTGAAACGAACCTTTTTAAGTTCAGATGCATTGGTAGACATGGGAAACACGGTTTTTGTTTCAAGCCTGCGCTTAAACATCGATGGTTTGTTTTTAACAATAGCTCAAATTTTCTTGAAGTATTTGAAATGCGTTGGATTCGTGAGCAAGGCAAAAGTTAAATATAGGAATTTTACTCGGCATTCCTCGTGCAGAAAAAGAAAAGCGGACGGAAAGGTTTTAAAGCGAAGCGGAGTTCATTCTAAACCGAACTTGGTGGAGTCTGTAAATTTTACCACTATGTATTGCGCATCTAAAACCGTTAAACTCGGAGAAGGCAACAGTTGTGGAACTTCCTGTACTAACAATACACTTGTATGCCAAATTTGGAGTCTACAGATTCTCACTATGCGTGTTTATGAGTAATTTGATATTTTTCGGGCGCAAGGAATTTTGGGCAAAAGGTTTGGGACCCTTTAGTCAAATCCAAGATACCGCAGATTAACGTTGACTGTCGGCTCACGTGCACAACTTAAGCCTCGAACTGAAGTAAACTATTCACAAATTCCAGCGTGGAGGAACTGAACTTTAAACTGAAAAATTATGCTTTTCGAACAGCAAATCTTCTCGCAGGAATATGTGCACGTGCAATTCTCATCTTTGGTACCTTGAATGCAATAAAAGGTCAGTTGGTTTGTTTATCTCCTAAAAGTTTATCGAAAGTCTACTTTGTTTTTCTTATAGGTGAAGTTTCTCACAAACAAGCCAGGAGCTGCCATGGTACAAATGTCAGACAAAATTGCTTCTGAAATGATCATTAGAAATCTGAGCGGTTCGGTTATCTTCGACAGCAAGATCAACATCATGTGCGTGTACAAGTATTCTTTGTTTTTCCTCTATTAATGCTGAATTTTAAATGGTTTTAACTGACGTGATTAAGTCATTCTAGAGTGTGGAATATTGACACGAATGTTGCTTGAGACATTTGGGAAAAACTAAACTACGTTTTGGGGGACCTAATCTCTGATTTGCCTGAGAAATATGTATTACAAAATGTACATTGCTTTTTTTTATGTGGTAGAGCAAGAAATATGGAAAATCCTTTTCTTAGTTTGCACTTCTTTTAACAGAATTAAAGAAGCTGTCGTAAGGAGTTCTGATTTGCATAACTTCTTTGCTTACTCTGCCTTTTCTAGCATCATGCTCAAAACTAAGATCGAATAAACATTTCATATATACGCTATTGAGAATTTTGCTTCAATTTTAGGTTTTCCAAGCATCCGTTCATCGCAGATTCATCGATGGTGACCGCGTTGCCGGATGGGATGCCGTCAGCCATGAACTTTGCCGACAACCGGAATAACAGGTTTAAATACCTGCCAGAAGGCCAGAGTCTGAAAAATAGATACCAGCCTCCAACCAGGATGTTACACTTTTTTAACGCTCCCCCAAACTGTACAGTGGAGCACCTGAAAGAGGTACAAATTTATAACTGCAATTGCACTCAACTTCGAAAGCGTGCCCCCCCTTAAGGTCTTTTAGTTTTGTATGGAAGCATGAATGCAAAAGGAAAGACTGATACGGAAGGTAACAGTTGGTCCAATTCATCTCGTATCATTTAAGCGGGAAGTGTATCAGAATGGCAAAGAGTTTCTACTTGAAGACTCGCTCATGAAAAGTCATGGGATTTGGAAAAGCATTTTTCAGACCTAGAAGAGTCATTTAATTTGGGGAAAACTGAAAAGGTCATGGAAAAGTCATGAAGTTTTATTTTTAACCTTGAGATATGCTTTTTGTAAAAAAAAATCTTAAGGCTGTTGATCGCAAATATTTAGAGGAAAGGCCAGTAACACTCGCACTTCGCTTGTTTGGCATTTAAGATTGAATTAAAGAGTAGCCTGTTTTGTGGAGTGGATTTTTTGGTTTCTTGATATTTCTGGATTTTTGAATATGGAATTTGGTCACGGAAAAGTCGCGAATTCAAGAATTCAAGCCAGTTCCCTCACTCTCCCCTCTCCTTCCCCTGACGAATTCGTCAACTTTGTTCTGTTCTGTCTTGGCAGGTGTTTGTAGCGGCTGGTGCCCTTGCACCTTTGAAGGGGACTTTCTTTTCAAAAGGTAAATATTATAAAGTTTGCAGCGCTAATATTCGACCCTGGTAGTACCATAAGCTTTGAAGGGGACTTTCTTTTCAAAAAAAAAAATATCGTTCAGAATGGCACTGTACAAGTTGTGGTTCTTTCTTTCTTCTAGCCAATGCTAAGTCGTCCGCTGGTCTGCTCGAAATGCCGGATATTCGTTCTGCCATGGAAGCTTTAATCATTACCAATCATTACACAATCAACCCGCCAGGTAAGAATGAAAATAATGTTTATCTACGTTGAGAAAAAAAATCAAGATTTTAGATTCTCATTTAGATATCCTGTTGATCATTGAAAAAGGACTAGTAGCCTAGCTGTTAGTAACAACGGTTAATTGATTGTCTCTGTGCTCTAGGTGGGGGCTCGTACACTCTAAAACTGGCCTTCTCTCCAAGCTCCTCTATTTCGCCGACCGCGCCAACTGTTGCGCCTGCGGTTGCAGCTGCAGCGGCTGTCTCCACCATGGGTGGCCTTGGCCCGCTAGTCATGCCGGGAAGTCCGTCCTCCGGCGCACTCAGTAATGGCTTCATGCACGTAAATGGAGAGGGAGAAGTACTGGGTGAGGGAATGAGTCCAGAACAGGCTACTAGTACGCCATGATTGTGTCCAGAAGGCTCCTTGAAGTCGAAATTTCAGTAGATAATACAAAAGTAAGGAAGAAGAAAGATACTGGGCTCAGCTGTAGTCTCACCACACACCGTTTGCCGTTGCTTGTCAAATTACTTTGTTCATTGATTTTGCATTGTGCGTTGACGTTGTTGGCTTTTAACGGCGAAACAGTTCCCAACTTATGCACATTGAAAAGTGTTGGGGATCCTAACTGTCTCGATATTTCTCTCTTTTGATTTGACATGCTGTTCAGTGAGTGGTGATGACGAAAGCTGATGGAAGGTGGAAAGGGGTTGATTGTTCATCGTCTCGTTGCTAGGTTGTTTGGAGATGCTTTATCCCGCGGCTGCTTAGTCCGGTTTTCAGGTAATTTTTACCTGCTGATTGCAGTCGCAGGTCGGGAACTTTTTTATCAAAACTATGGGAGAGACAGACTCGCATAGATAATAACAGATAGTTAATTTTGGCTGGGTGGAAACTAGTGCTAAGAATAATACCAAGTCTCCGCGCGAAAATTTAATATTTTTGCGTTTCGCGGTATTAGTTTTACGACTTATAACTGATAGAGGCAGATTTACAGAAAGTATAAAACGAACAAAACCTTTAAATACGAAACGAAATACGAAATAAGAAACGGTGTTCGAGAAAGACACCTATATAATAAATAAACAGAATTGACTTCAACTTCAACAAAGAACTTAATAGGATTTCATGTTAGAGAATTTAAAGTTAATAATTCTTTAGTTTTTGTTGCAGAAGGGAAATTTAACCCGTGATATTTCTTATTGTCATATTTAACAACCGGCCTCAAAGGTCATTCCTCACGTCATCCTCGTCTTACAATTCATGCATGTATGGTACAAGAAAGTTCTATTAGAAGCCGTGAAAAGACTTCAATTCGTTCGCTTGTGTGCTTCCTTTCTGCAGTGAAAAAAGGAACACAAACAAATAGAGTATATATCTAAAATTATAAGCACCAGCCGTTGCTTGGTATTTAGAACTCATAATAATTTCCCATAAAAAAGGTTTCCCTAAAGAAATAGATTTATACATATATCTTTATTCGTGCATCGTCGTGAATGAGATGTACAGAGTTAAAATTCGTTAAAATTTCTTAAATATTTACTATATTTCATTATCAGAGTAATTTGGGATAAATGCTAGATTTAAAATTTATGGAGACTGCAACCCTACAAACAATCTGTGCCAGATACCTCCAATCTTTCCTCCTCACCTCGGACAAAAAAAGTGCAGTTTTGAGAAATTCTCCACAATATTTACTTTAACATCATCGGATAGTTTGTACCAGATTGCTTTACATAAATTATCCTTTTTTTTCATTACCAAATGACTTTTTGTTCGAGTTATGTGAGGAAGCTAGTTGCTGGCCAAATGTTTGGGGTAAGTTTCTACATATAAAGAACTCTCTATTCATGTCGTGAGTAGCTGCAGTTGGCATTGTTACAGTTGGTGTAGCTATTGTGGGCATGACAACGGTTGTCGTCACTATTGTTGCTATAGCAACTATTGGCGCCACTACCGTTTACATGGTCGCTTGCTCAGTACTTGAGGGCGTTCAAAGACAATGTGGCAAAAATTTATCGAGAGAGTGGTTTGTCTTTTCAGTGTTTTTAAATTTTAGGTTAAAATTTGTAGCTGCTATTCCGTGAAGAAGAATTTTAGTATAATATTATTAAGTAACCAGAAACTCGCTCAGTCACAAGCGTCAAGGAACAGGGCAGTACTTCGTGTATATGTACATATAGGTAGAACAATATACAAACTAGACCCTTACGTTATGTAAATTCAAAGTAATATCTAAAAAGAAATTGTATAGCATGTACATTTGTGGCTGGTTTTTGTATAATGGCTCGATGAATTCGAATGCATTTGTTTTGTTGCAGTGCTCAGTAATGAGCTAAATCAATGAAATGCTATATTTGACATTGTTTTTCAATTTTTTTATAAAACTCTCCAGTTTTATACAAATAAAATCGATCTGATTTTGATTTGAAGCAGCAAATTTGAAATGTTTTGGAGTTTTATCGCTCTGTCAACTGTTTTAAGAAGTAGATCATGGCAGACACTGACGATTTTTTCAAACTTGACTCCTTGTGACACGCTTTCCTATTATTGTCCTTTGTGCTAATCTTCACTGCTTATTTAGAGCTCGAAACGTTTCCTAATGGAAAAATTGTTTGGAGGTTAAGAATATTGCCTAAAGTTTTAGCGTCTTGAGGACAAATATTTTTTATCAGTCGGCAAAAATCGTACCGTTAATCAGAAACCAGCCCTAAGAAGATTATTTTATGGTGGAATTGCAATATTTGTTATTTTGAGAAAGTAATAATATTACGTCATTAAGAAAAGAATGCAAACCTCGTTCCCGGGACTTTTCTTTTAGAAATGGAGGGGAAGCCCTGGGGGCCAGGTTAACAAAAGCGTTACTTCCGTAATACAGGAAGTATATTTTGTACGAAACGATACAACTAATAAGTTAAGAATTCTAGCAAATAACTAAAGAAAATTGAAATGCAGAATATGCTGTGGGTTGTCATTCAGACGTTTTACTAGTGACTCAAATGATATAAATCTTTTATATACACCCGTCAACCATTTATACTGATGATATATTGTTTCGGTTTATTTCTTGAATTGATATTAAACTGAAAAACTGGATTAAAACTTTGCCGACGACTGTCCCAAAAAAGTGGGAGTCTTTTGTTCATAGATTTTGAATTAACTTTTGGCCAGGAACGAACATGTTTTGTCTTTTATTGTTTTATATTTGCACTAACAATCATTCATTTCTCAGAGTTTGGATTGTGTCTGCTACGATTTGATTTTTTTGTAATAGCTGGACACATTTGTTATAGAATTTCGTTTGATATTTGGTTACTCTAGAATTTTATCGTTCATCTTTCTTTTAATGTATATAATGTGGAGCACAACTTAACTATTCATTTTTGGAAGCCTGAAGGCTAACCTGTTAAATTATTTCAGATTTTACAGCACATTTTTTGCATTCATTTGCTTTTGCATGTTTACGTCGGTGGTTTTTTTCGTTACTATGGTGACAGCTAGTTAGTGTTAAGATTGATAGATGTTTGGAGTAGCCCTTGCTTGTTTCAAAAAGCTTTTCTTTAACAATCTAAAAAAACACGTGTTGTCTTCCTAAATTTTAAGGCTCAATCTCGGTTTCTGCAAAACTTCTCGCCTACTCCTCCCTCTAGTAAGAGTTAAGAATTAGCTCACAGTTGAGTTTGGAAGGGATAGGCGGATCGTTTTCCAGAAAAAGGTCAACCCTCGTGAGGCAGCAATAACCAAAGGTTTTGATTCAAACAACATGGATTTCTTTTGGGACAGCGTGTTTTTATTCAAACAGCCTCAAACTGAAGTATAGTTTCACAAAGTATTTTACTTTGAGATTCTTTTAGTATTTTAATTTCCAGTCATAGGAAACGTTACTTTCGTTTATCTACAGTACTGTGCTGACAATTTTGCTGAAAACCTTAAAGCAGCTCCTTCATGTTTTAACAGCCTTTGACAAATGCATAGGTCGCATGCCCCAGTTAATTTTTTTAATTAATATTATTGTTAGCTACTCAGTAAGTATACTGAGAAGTTGAGAGCTAAAAGGGGACGACATTTGCTTGGATAATAACATGCATATCATTTATAGTGCGGCCAGGTTGCTGGATTATTGGAATTAACTGTTTTACTCTGTAACTCTGTTAATGAAGGGGTTAGCTTACAAACGCTGGCATCACATACTGGTATTTTGATCTCAGTAAAAAAATTCTGTAACGTATGTATGTGTCATTTGATGGTGTACTCTTATCAGGGCTGATTTGTACCCAGCCCCCTTTGTGGTTCGCCCTGTCGTACTCCCAATTTCCCCGTAATCAAAGAAAGCCCAAACGAAAACGACTGGGTACGAGAGTTGAATAAAGGAACGGTTTTCTGTGTTTTCATCACTACGATTCAAAACTATAGTTTTAAATTGGAAGAACTAAAAAATTAAACTAGAAGACAGCCGTAACAAATTATTAGATTAAGCTTTGCGAAAGATTCGATTTACCCCACAAAGTGTTTGTGTTTAAAGGAATCGTCGGGTGTATAACATTCTTGGTTTCGAATAGAACGTTTGTTAAGTTTGTGTCCATAGCAGCAACTTTTAAATTTTGAGCAAATATCCAACCCCAAGCATATTATTTTGATCATTTCCACACGTGTAGCCCAAGCTACGTGACGCTATTGCATTTATACATAAAGCAAATGTATGGCATTTTACAGTTTGCATCGAAACGTTATTGAAAAGAGATAAATGTAATGAAATACCTCGATATGCTTGAGTTGCTAACTTTTTCGATCATTCTGTGGAGTTTTGGGTAGGTTTCCTTATAAATCATTAAATCGAGGGAGATAAAACGCTGTAGAATGATGGGAAAAGACAGCAACTCTAGGTATTTCATTGTATGTATTTCATTTCAATAACATTTCGAGCCCATACATTTGCTTAACATAGCTTGGGCTACCTGTGATTTGCACAGTTTCAATTTTCCCGTGCGCCGCCAATCTGAAACGTGAAGTGTTGCTGTTGCAGTGCCAGTCTCCACTCTCGATCATAACAATAGCAATGAGCGAGAGAGGGTCTGGCACTACAACCAAAACACGTTACATTTCAAAATGGCGGCGCGCTGGAATGTGATCAAGCTATTAAAATCGTCCGACGTTATATGCACATCATTAACAAATTTGAGCTGTTGATATGGACACAGACTTAACAAAACTTTTAATTGAGACCAAGAATATTGTACAGTCGAGGAACCCTTTCAGCTTAACTTGACCATTGTAATAGTTGCACCAGGGACTTGGAGAGGGCAGCCCGCGAGCCGATGGACACGTGCGCGCTCTCAAGGATGAACCGGGAGCATTCATCCCCGGGAAGTTCTTAAATCGAACGTAAACTACGCGTTCAAACTTTCAAGTTGCAGTAAAAACTTAGGTAAAATGGGCTACATGAATCATTAATTATCAGAACTTAGTCGTTCAGTTTTAACAAGGCGTTCCTTGAATAGGTCGGGAGAAGCCTTGAAACTACTGGAGAAGTATCTACTACTATGTGAAAAAACGTCTTCGTACGCAGAAGAGTGTCAACTGAAATCGTTAAGTATAAACAATACACTTTAAGCACCACTTGTAAATGTGGACCGTTTCACATTCTTGGGTGATGGGGAATCAGCTATGGCAGCGAGAAATGTACAAGGAACTCTACCATCTTTTATTGTTCTCGGTGTTGCGGTCTTACATCACTACGCTCGGTGTACCTTACAGCCTGAAGAACTCTTAAGACTCGCCTCTTTATGTACAATGCTATTGCATTACTAATATCTCAATACAACTAATTCATAGACGCTCAACTTTCATTGTTTGCATTAAACCATTCTAGAATGGAACCTCGTTATTTTTTTCATACTCTTACCAACATCATTTATCAATCACACTAATATAATTGTGTTTACGGGAAGTTATATATGCATTTAAACCACTATAAGTCAAACCGGTGGCGCCAACTGATAAACCCGTTAGGGTTAGTAGAACTTCCTAGTACCTAAGTACTTCAGTTGCGGACATTCCATGTAAACTTAACTTCGTCAACTCTCTCTCGAGGATCGAGTATTGCTGTTAAAACAAAAAAAAATCGGTTCATGTGGGTTCTAATAAATGGTTTGTTACGTAAGTAAGAAAATTCACGAGCCATTCAAAATGTAGAAATAGTGCTCAAAACAACGTAGGTTTAAGGATAACATGCAGCATAGGACTGCCGCGTTTTCGATGCTTTTGATGTCAATTTACCTTCTGGCCTATCTACCGCTGCCTTTTTCGCTACTTAGAATCTGTGTTAGTAAATAAAAAATCGATGCCAAGGCTTTCTTTATAAATTTAAGATACTCGCAGTTGCATTTAGTGATCCGTTGTTTTTCCGCGGGTTGATTCCTACAATCTTGCACATCATAGTATACAGGTTTACGTTCGAAAACGGCTTTATCTTGGATCCAGGACGAAAAGCGGGTCCCCTGGCAACAAAGAATACATTCATTGCTTTATCTTTATTGCTGAATCCATGCGTCAGTCCCTCCCATGCACCCGAGAATCTAGAGTGAAGCTTTGTAGAGTTCACCATCCAGCCTCCCTCGGGAATGGCTAGAATTGGACCGATTCTACGGTTATTATTGTAGTGCAAAAAACTCGGAGCTTTCTCCTTTAGATAGACCATCAAATGCGGTACACGCCAAAGGGCTTTGTACACAGCGCTTAGCTTGTGTTTATGGGGGCAAATTGTCATGACTGCCGAATCCGCAATGTCGTAGGTGAGTGGATCAATGTATTGGTCTAAATATATCTGCCGTTCGTGTGATATTTTGGTCATTCCGTGGTCAGAGGTAATAATGATATTTAATCGATTTATTAGGTTATGAGAGCGCAGCTTTTGAATAAGATATCCTATTGCCCTATCTAGACGTCTGATCGCTTGTCCAACTTTGCCCGGTCTAGATCCAAACTCGTGGCAGCTTACATCTGGCTCTTCAAAATAGAGCGCCACAAAATTTGCTGGCGCCTTACCCGTGAACCATTTTATTACAGTATCGATACGCTTCTTAAAACTGTAGATTTTTCCCGTCCTGTTGACAAAATCAATATTTGCTGACGGAGTATCAGTTGATAGCGACGGATATACACCCCGTATCTTCACGTTATAGCCCGGCCAGTACAATACTCCACTTTTTCCTCCTTGTCTCTGATTGGTCACCCACAGCGGTTCGGCACCATTCCACCATCGGGAATCAGTAGTCTTTACGTTAAATTTAGATTTATATTTTGGGTCATACATATAGTTTGAGACAATCCCGTGGTTGTTGGGATATAACCCAGTTACAATGCTGTAATGGTTTGGGTAGGTTGTTGTTGGAAATACAGGACGGACATACTGAGCATGCGCGCCAGTTTTCACCAAATAGTCCAAGTTAGGTGTATGAGTTTGTTCCCTAAAGTCCCAACGGAAGCCATCAAAAGAAATCAGAAGAAGTGGTTGACCACGAGGACCTTGTGTCAGCTTGTGTGACTTTACAGCCTCTATGGATGCGATTGTGAGGTAGCTGGTTACTTGGAGAAAAAGGAACAGAAAATAGAGATGTCTCTTCGCATTTCGTTTGAAGACCTGTCTGAAAAAAATCGATGCCATCTGGTGCAGCTTCACTATGTCAATTTGAGTCAGTTTCTTGATCAACAATTTCTAATCTCATTCGAAAAAGTGTGCGACTTTCTCAATTTGAGCTGTAAAAAATAAAGCGTAATAATGTGGTTGGTTTACCCTATTTAACTCGGAACAGCTTGATTGTACTTAATTCAAAGGCCTCTCAATCGAATCATCGTTTCACTGGCTCAGCCTGTAAGTAAAAAAACACTGCTCGTAGCTTGTGGTATCTTTAACAAAATCAAATAAAAATACCGTCTTGTGCTGCTCCAGCCGGTAACTCTACAAACAACACAACTTTCCACGTAGTTGACACGAAGGCTCGAAGCTTTAAAAGCGCATTACCCACTTTTTAAACGACAATTTGATCATGTTTTAAAAAGTCTTACTAAATTCAGACTTGGAACACCCTGTTTCGAGTTGCCTTGAAGCTGTTTTGGAAAACGAGAAAGTTGTATCTAACCCTTAGGCTGTTTCTGTCGATTTGGTTATACATAATAACTCCGATTATATACCTACGAGAATTGATGTTATCCTAAACATAATGACACCTTTTAGCTTGTTGTGACATTTTGAAATCTTATTACTGACAATTGCCTACAAAATGCTGGTAAATCCGGTAAAAACTGAAATAAAATGAACATATTTTACAACACCATGTTGGACTGGTACATTTTTACAATAATTTTAATTTCTCTTTCCTATTTTTCCGATTCATAACAACAATCTTGAAGATAATTTCCTAAATCAGTAAATGGAACTTTAAATAATCTTATTTCGTATCCGAGAGTTTAAAGACCTGTTTTTTAACTTTATTAGTTATGAATAGCAACTTAAACAATTAAGTCACATGAAACAAGTCTCAGTTGAATATAACATGAACTTTTTGCGGAAAGCGGAATATTTTATAAAAGATACTTAATTTTTCTGGCCTGGAGAGTTTAGAAAATTTCATAGCGCGTTACAGTGGAACACGCATTGAAAACGACGCAACATGAGAGAAAACGATCTGAAGCTGAAATTAAAAGCCTGCCATTTTACTCCCGAGAACATGTTTGGTGAATTGTAAATGCAGGTTTTTGAAGATGCGAGACAGACACTTTTATGAGTACTTTTAATTAATACCGCTATTTGGTCAGTTCAAAACTCCTTGTTTAACCTACCACCCCTAAGGTGACGAGTTCGCAAATTCTCCTTACTCATTCCCATATAGTTTCTGTGAAAATAAGAACTTCACTACTCATCTGAAAAATTCTCGTAACCAACAACTTGTTTTACCTTGTGTTAAAGTGTAGGTAGAGTTCTGAAGTAGCTGAACCATAGAATGAATGGTGCAATCACAGTTTAGAACAAATGACCTAGCAAAATTTACTGAGAGCACATTGCAGTACAATATATGTCCCTATAAAACATTCTTTTTGTTTTTACTGTTCATCGTAGCGATGCAACGGTTCAGTTTTACTCCATTTTGTTTAACAAGATAGTATTAAAGTTTTAGTGATAATTTTTGCCGGTGGTTCATTGTAGTAGAACTTGCGAAAGATATGAGAGGCCTATTCCGAGTCCTGAGGTCGCGATTTAGAGCGACTTATTGCGACTTAAGGTAACTTAAGGCGATTTAAGGCGATTTAAGGAAAAACGGGGTGAAAAGTGATTGCGACTTAGTGCGATTTAAGGCGATTTAAGGCAACTTAACGGACCCGGAATAGGCCTTAAGAGCAAAGTAACGTTTTTAAATGAAATGTTTTTTGTTTACTGGGCCACAATTAGTTGAAACAGACAAATAAAATAAGGCTTGCCGCGTCAAACAATAGGAGTTATCTAAACTTCTATTCTCTTTTGAATTAAGTTTTGGATACATGCAAGGTAAGTGATCCAGCTAGACGTTTAGTTATCGCTTTAACAGAACGGGTACCTTAACACAACGCATCACTTGTTTCCCAAACAATAACAAATTTTAAAATGACTCACAAAGCTAAAGCTTAAAAACTGACTATTTTGGTTGAAAACTGAAAGCGAAAGTAATCTAACTTTGTAACTGATTCGCTGCATCAGGGAGGAGAGGAAAAGTACGCAAGTTCGACTGTCAGTCAAGGTTTTCGGTTTATAACGCTTTTCTCAGCTTGTTTTTGGTTTATAATGTTTTTCTCAGCTTGGGCACCTGTTATATTTATATGGCTATAAGTCAAGTGAAACGTTAAGGAGGCTACTGGACAAACTGCTCGAGTTCTATTCCGACACTCAAATGCTTTCTTCTTGTTCACACTTTCTTTTTGAAAATGAAGACAAAAAAAGGAAAAAGTTGTTTGTCGATCTTTTTGTTGCTATACTTTTCCAGAGTTTTCACCTCACTGAGGAATTCAAAACAAATGCATGCGGACAAACTCTTCTTTTGGTGTCCGTCGATGGTTTCCGATGGGATTATCTTAACAACACAGAGACAACACCAAACTTGCATTTCATTGCGCGGACCGGAGTCAAAGCAAAATTCATTCGCAGTGCGTTTACTACAACTACTTATCCAAACCATTACACCATGGTAACTGGACTGTACCCAGAGTCACACGGTATTCTGTCTAACTATATGTACGATCCTGAATTCAATGCTAGATTTAACATCAAGACGACAGATCCGAGGTGGTGGAAAGCGGAGCCGATATGGACTACAAATCAGAAACAGGGCGGAAAAAGCGGCGTGGTTTATTGGCCTGGATATCATGTGAAAATCAAGGGCCATTTCCCCTCATTATCGGTTAACACTCCTTCAGCAAACACAGATATCGGAAATACGACCGGCAAGATATATTCTTACAGAAAACGTGTCGACACTGTAATAAGTTGGCTTGGCATGCAGAGACCTCCGAATTTCATTGCTTTGTATTATGAAGAGCCAGACGAATCGGGACACAAATTTGGTCCCGAGTCGAAAAAGCTTTTGAAAGTAATCAAAAGGGTTGACGCAACTATAGGATACCTAATTAAGAAGCTTAGTGACCAAAATTTACTTGACCGCATAAATTTGATAGTGACCTCTGACCATGGTATGACAACAATTTCTTCCAAGCGCCAGATTTATCTTGACAAATACGTTGATCCCAATAGTTACGACATTTGGGACGCGTCAACAAACTTCATGATCAAACCCCATAAAAGAAAACATGATTACGTATACAAAAATCTTCAGAATGTTCCGCATCTGAAAGCCTACCGTAAAAATAAAATTCCCAACGATTTTCACTACAAACATAACAGGCGGTTAACGCCTATCTTGGCAATGCCTGATCTCGGGTGGACAATAAACACGACCAAAACACACCCCAGACTGTCGGGGGTATGGAAGGGAGGGAACCATGGCTTTAGCAATCAGGAAATGGACATGCATGCTTTATTTGTGGCGCGCGGACCAGCATTTCGGTCTGGTTATGAAGCCGGGGCCTTTGACAACATCAACCTGTATTCACTGTTGTGCCAAGTTCTGGGTGTGAAACCGCGCCCGAATAACGGGACGTTGAAAGCAACGCGAGACATGCTTCAACCTGCTTTCTTATCAAAGAGTTATAAATGCGTAGAAAAGAAAGGAAAATAATCGAACCTGTGAGGGGAGTCCTAAAATTGATTTGTCACCACTTAACGCGAAGACGTTAAGGGCTTACCCCCCCCCCTCCCCTTTACGTCCACTATTGTTGTGACCTCTTGATCGAGACAACTACACGCTTTTTTTATAAGAACCAGTAAATTTGGCCGAGCCTCATTGTTCTTAATTTTTTGGCGATTTGAGCCTCACATTGTTTTTATTTCTATATGTTTTTAAATCGAAGAAAAGCTAAGCCAAACAGGTGTTGCAATACATGTGCTAAAAAACGAATTCGCCGAGCCATTTTCCCCGAGACGATTTCTAGTCATTATAAACTGTGAAGCATTTCTTATTCATTCTGTATTGTTCAGTCAAAGATCGAAGCTCAGCGAACTTTAAAAAACAATTAGCCATCGCGCCCGAGCCTCAGCTTGTTCTAAAATTGTTCTTAAATTTTCGCCAATCTGAGCCTCGTTCTTATAAAATTGTTCTTATAAAAAAAGCGTGTATCGAATACCCCGCACCTCACGGCAACTTAATACTGCGCTTTCACGTGCGCATTAAAATCAAGACCACCTCGGACACGGACTCCGACTTCATAGACTTGAAGCGACAGTCTCAAATGAACGAGATGAGATATTGATAATTATATTGATTCAACTATACGATTATATTCTTTCAATAAATGGATAGCGTTTCCATAATTTAAAGTGTTTTTCTTTAACGTTCACAAGTAACAACTGAACTCTCCCTCCCCCTCTATTTATCCTTTAAGTCCCAAGTGTGATGTAAAGTTGTGTTTTTGCAACTTGGGAAAACAAAGGGCCAGACGAATCATGACAGGCGGTTAGGTATCTTTTTGAATGCGGAATCCTCTCGGGGCACAGCACGCACCATCTTTGGTTTCGTGGTCGAGCGGCATTGGGTCGAGTGATAGAAGTTTTTCTTACCCTATCTCCATTTTTCACTCGCACCCAATGCAGCCCGACCACGAAATCTAAGATGGCGGCAACGCCGTGCCCGCTTGCAAGCAGGCTATTCATCAGATTGACGTTAGTTCTTGAAAATCTTATAAAGTCATGTGTAAATGCAACGGTTATGGGATGTGGCTTGAAAGTTCAAAAACACAATTACTGCACATGCGTGTTTAGAGTAACTTGCAGCCACCAATATTTGGCACCAAGACCACATAGGTAGCAGTGTTAACCCTTACATTAACTAAGCTTGAGTGATAGCCGTGAGCAGCTATTTTGGCCTTGTTTGGCCTTAACAAACAAACAGGATCGGGTATCTACTGTAATGCAGAAGCATCTGACAGGAAGGGTGGGACTTGGATTTTGAAAGGAGGGCTGGAATGTTAAACTAGTGGATGGAGCCAGGCGAGTTTTGGCCATAGGGGTTGAATCTTTGGTAGGGTGGGGCATTGGATTGTGGTAGGGAGAATGGAGTTTCAAAACTAGTAGTAAGGGTCGGTTTTTGAAGTAGAGGCGTGTTGAGAGTTGAAAAGGGATGGTGGGGGCTTGGATTGTAGTAGGAGGGATGGAGTGTTAAACTAGTGGTAGGGGCTGGCTTAATTTGAATTTTTGATGGAGAGGGTGGGGACTTGGATTGTGATAGGGCATATAGATTGCCAAACTGAAGGTTGGGCAGTTTGTAGCTAGGGGCAATTTGGGTGTTGAATCTTTGGTAGGGTGGAGGCTTCGATTGTGGTAGGGTGAATGGAGTGTAAAACTAGGTTAGAGGTTGGATTGGAGCTAGGGAATGTTTAGGGTCAGATCTTTGGCAGGGAGGTTGAAAGTATGAATAGGGAATTAGGTGGGTTGCACCTTGACTTGACCATGTTTATAAGCAATAATTGGCCCTTTGCAGTACATTGGAGGTCACTTGATTGTCCACATCAGTCACCTTTTAAAATGTATCAGCTATAACAAATCAATGTTCAGAAATGGAAAGAGCAGGTGAACTTTAATTAGCTAGAAAACATAGTTTTAAGCCTCAATGTGAAATACTTCAGAATGACAGTAAGTATAAAACCAAACTTTTTCTAAACAAATGTTTGTTAAAATGCAAGGCAAACAGCAAGGCTTGCTTTCCAGTCCTACAAACCCTCAGCTCCTTTTTTAGGCACTTGCCATATTTTTACATATCTAAGGTCAATTGCTTAAACTTTGCCATTTTATTTATGTTAACTTGGTCATTCTGGACACTTCTGGATAGCATTTTGTTATAGCTGATTAAGATAACTGTGGTAAATAATTGGAAAATAGCCTATCATAGACTGAACATATCTCATGTTTGTGACCACTCACATAACAGGCAGAATGCCTTGGTAACTAGCTTAAACATAGCAAATGAACCCCCTCCCCAGTAAAATGAGACTAACAATCAGGAAGATTATTAGAAAAAAAGTAGAAATTTATAATAATATATGTACAGGCTTTACGTACAGCCAATGAGCAGGTTTTTCACTAACATTACAAAACCACATCTCGTCTTCACAAAAATCACTTAAGTAAGTTTTGAGACATTCTTGGTTACCAACATTGAAACAGTCACTTTTTCTGTTCATAAATTTGTTGGTCAAAAACGCTTTGGAGTCCAAAACTGTCAGTTAGATTGTTAGTAAAGAAAAACATATTTTTATATGTACCTCTGTTAATATTACTACTTTGTTCTAACATCAATCTTGGTTACCAACACTGAAGCAGTCCCTTTTCTGTTAATCAATTTGTTAGTCAAAAAATGCTCTAGAGACCAAAACTGTCAGTTAGAATGTTAGTGAAGAAACATGACTCTATATACACCTCGATTAATATTACTACTTTGTTCTAACATCGATCACATCCTCATTCTCCATGTCAAGGTCGGCTGGGCTCTCATTCCCAACAAGGGCATCTCCATCAAAGAAAAATTGTACTTTTGACCGAGGAAGTTTTCTAAAAAGGCAATATTCCTTCATTGAAGTGTTAAGAGGTGTGTCCTACAAAACAAAAAAAGGAGCAATGGGGTTAGAAACCATGTTTAGTGTCGCTGTTTCTTCTTCTACAGGAACTTTGGTCCTGTTTACACCCTGGGGTGGTGGGGTAACCAGCGAGGTAAGGTAACCCAACTGCCCATAAAATTTCTCTTTGATCTGGATCGGTGGGGTATCCCTTTTCTCAAGATTTAAACTTTGAGTTACCTTACCTTGCTTGGTTATCGCACCACCCTTTGGTCCCCAGCCTTCGTGTAAACAGGGCCTTACCAGTGAAGATGTCACTCTTAGAGAGGGTAATGGGAGGGGGAGGGGGGGGGGGGGAAGATAGATAATTACAATGGCCCAGCATCAAGGAAAGACTTAAGAAAGACCCTAAAACTAGCTCACCTTAGCAACTCTGTAAGTTTTCTTTGAAGCATTGTCATTTCCCTGGAACTTAATCTCTATGAAGTCATCTTCTCCTTCAATGCTGGTTTCAGCAGCATTTGACGCCATCACCACACACTCTGGCCAACAAAGTAAGAGCTCTATTGTTATCACTTGATATAAAACCCCAGACAGTTAATTCTTAGAAGTCAGCTCCTCAATACAGAAGTTTCTTTAATAAAAACAAACATATTGGTATTATGGTACCCTCAGTCCCTTGAGAACATCTTAAGGGCAGTGGTGCATATTTCAGATTGGTGGGGCTAAGGTTGTGCAAAGCACAACCCAACAAGCACCAAAGACACAAGCTTTCTAGGGAGGTCAGTGGGAGGCATGCTTCCTTGGGAAAATTTTGAAACTTTGAAGCCCCTTGAAAAAAGTTCATTTCAGTCCAAACAAAAATTTTCTCAAATTTCTTGCCATTAATTATTTCTGTTAGTTTTCTTCACAAAAATTATTGGTGGGGCTATAGCCCATCCAGCCCTTTAGCTCTGCGGTAGCTGTTACTTCCTGCAACAAGTCTGCACTTCTTGCAAATATTAACCCCTAATATATATGCCAAATGGTTTATTGCTCAGTAAACTCTCCTGACTAGAACCCATTTCCTTGTAACCAGTTGAGGAGAATTTTGTTCATCTTCCGTAGTTTTCTGTTTGATCAATTTTCATTTTCTCATTAGAGCATGACCTAGTTTGTAATAGTTATGTAAGGAAAAGAAGTTAGGTGTTGATAAACTGACAGGGGCTGAAAGAGTTAATATTGTCACTATCCCTAAAATCAAACACTTGATAAGATGTCTGTGGACAGTCCATATTCTGAAGCTTTAGCTACAAACTCTTCATGTAATGGCAACAGTTCTATTGGAGTGATTGTTTCCCAATAGGTGGGTCTTAGTTCGATAACAAAACCTACACAGGTCTGTATCTATATAGTTATGTACCCATACCTATAATATCTGCGACTGTGAGCTTGATAGACAAGGGAGTGTCAAAGGAAACAATGTTTGTGTCCTTTAGAGACAAATAAATATTGCCTTCATCAACATTTTCCATTTCTGCAAGCTGTTTGATGATTTGTTGAAACCGATCGGCCTGACACACAAATAGTTGTACCACAGTTAGTAAGCTGACTTCAATTACTGAACTTGTTAGGTAAACATAGAATGATAGGGGGTTACAGCCCTTTGCAGTAAAAGGTCATGTGACAACACTTTCCCTGAATTAATTAGCTTTGACGAAATGATTTTCTCCAGAAATGGAAAGAGCAGATTAAAAGGCATAGTACTTCAAAAATGATCAAGAGGAAAAAATAAAATTTAAAGCAAATTATGTTTGTCAAAATGGTTACCATTTTTTACACATAAAACTTTGAGGTCATTAGCTGAAACTCATAAATTTCAACCTGCTCTTTCCATTTCTAGGTACCATTTTGTCATAGCTGATTGATTTAAGGTAGCTGATCATGTAACCCTTAACTGCAAAGAGCAAATTACATACTAAATCTAAAAGGTAATAGGTACTGTAGTTAATGATTCTTTAAGGCAGCCAAACTTGGAATCTATATAATGATATAGGACCACTTGATCACAATGTCTGTTAAGAATCACATTTATTTTTTCATTTGACTTTGTTTTTGGTGTCATTGAAAATGCATCAATCAATCTGCATCCACACTACTGTTTTTGTACTGTTTTCAAAAGTCCAACAGCAACCAGCAGGAAGAATTGATGTGGACAGATGATGAGGCAGAATTACTCCACAATGTTACAAATAAATGAAAGTGGCAAAGGCATTAATTTTGATGGCAGAGATAGGGAATCAATTCAAAGCAAATATAGTCTTAGTGTGGACAGAAGGCCTAAACACATCAAATTGTATGCAGTTTATAAACTAATAACATACATAACAAAATTTGCTGATTCTGATTGCTTGAGAGCAGTGCTGTTTTTCATAAACACAATGCAAAAAGAGTTAATTTAGTGTAATTTACTCTACAACTACACTACGACCATGACTAAAACTTTGACTACAATGCAACTATGTCTTCAACCATGACTAGGATTACAATTACAACTTTGACTTGGAGTAAGACTACAACTACAATTACTACCACTGCAACTACTGTGATTACTAAAATTGCGATTTTGACAATGATTACAACTACTACGAACACAACTACTATGATTACTACAACTAGTACTACTAGGTATTTGATATGACTGTGACAAACTACTACTGGTATTTGATATGACTTGCCCTGTAATTTTGTTGTGCATATTATTAAAAAGTAATCACTCCACTTTTCTGATTTAATTTTGAAATAATTTGCATTCATGTGCTTTTCAAAAAGCTCAAATGGCATTTACCCTATTGGCTCATGCATTTTTGATACTTTTTGAAAACCCCACTTGGGTAAAGTGTTTCCAAATTGAACTCGAAAATGTGTCACTGCCTAATATACATTTAACACACTAGTGTGGACAGGGCCTGACAAAGAGATTAATGTTTTAGGCCAGAATTTTTCCTCATTCATTACTGATTATGCTTTGGGGACCAGGAATATGTAAAGGAATCCTTCTAAACAAATGGTAAAATACAAAATGATTAATGTGGAAGTTTTGCAACTTGGTTTTGTATAGAATGAAGGAAATCACTTCTCGAATTTTAGTGATCAGAAAAAATTCTGAGTCACTGACAGGAATCCTCTGATTACTGGTCAGATGCTCTGCAAAACTTCCACATTAATCATTTGATAACATCATATAGCTATTGGGCATATTAAGCTAGCAGATGCAAGACATGTGTCCAGTGGGGAATAGACAGGAACTTATCCTGTGACTCTGCTCTCCATGTGAGTCTCTGTAGCTCAGTGGGTAGAGCATCTGACCGGTAATCAGAGGGTTATGGGTTCGATTCTTGTCAGTGACTCAGAATTTTTTCTAATCACTAAAACTTGAGAAGCGATTTCCTTCATTCGGTAAAATACCACTTAAGAGAGAAATATATTATGTACACATGACATCCAGAAGTTAAGTCCAGGACAGCACACTGATGAGTAGAAGAATCAATGAGATGTTTGAAGTAATCATAGTAACAATAATGATTATAGACTGATACAAATTTAAAAAAGATCTGGCTAAAATGATTAAAACTATGAGCTTTTGACTGCCTGAACTGAATTCTTTACCCGTCGAAGACTGCAGTTCAGGCAGTTGAAAGCTTGTAGTTTTAGTCATTTTAGCCAGAGATCATTTTTAAATTCGTAATTACTATGTTTCAGCCTGGCTGTGGTCCCTTAATATTTCTATAAATAATGATTATGATAACTGATGATTCTTTCATTGTTCGACTATGATTTAAAAAAACCTATGCTAATACTAAATTACTACAACCATTAAAAACTTGATGATATAATACAGTAGTAAACTAATATTACAGCAAGTAAAGAAGTGGGCTGTGACAGAGATAATGAGTTATTTCAGATGAAGATGAAGTAGACTAATACTGTTTGAAGAAGTAAAGTGTGTACACACTAGTGCTCTGTAAGAAAAGTATATTTTTATTCGTGCTGAAAACTCAACACATACAAAACAAGATAGAATAACTAATTAACACATTAACCAGAAGTGACACATATTGTAACAAATACTTACTGCTTTCATTGTAAATTTCATGACTCCATGCCTTGTTCGTACTTTCACAACTACATCTCGATCAGCAGGATTTGGACTCAAATATGATAGAGAATCATCAAGATCTATGCAGACACTTGCATTTTTAGGTGTGGCTGGTAATGGTGAAGTGGTGCCTCCACTAGCGACCTTGCGCAGATCATTTAAGGCTTTATCAAGCTCACTATGAACAAAAGACAAAAACAAAAATTCTTAGGAGACTCTGCCGATGGTCTAAATGCCCTGTTGACTTACCAGTCAGGTAGCACACAGTTAAATATTTGATAATTTAATTGAATCTTGGTAATATCAACATATGAGGTACATTTATGCATCTCTTAATATTCAATTTTGAGTTGGCAACACCTCAACAATTACTTCTGTGACTAAGGACTGATTGTGCATAAAAAGATCTGTTGAGTAATTACACACATGAGTGAGTTGACTCACCTAGTAGACTGTGTCCCTCCGAGTTCTTTCCTAACTCTTGCAAGAAAGGCAGAAGAGACTGTTGTTGGCAATGGAGATGGCGATCTGTCATGAGTCTCTTGTTCTTGCTTTTGATCATCAACAGCCACTTCCTCACCACTCTCAACAAGCAAAGAACTATTAAATTAAAAAAAGTAAACAAAATAAATCATAATGTGCCATTTCAAAACAAATTACTTCTTCTTCCCAAAATTGCTGAATTGGAACTAGATTCTTAAAGAGGGGTTACATTGCACCATTACCCTGAAAAAAAATTGTTATAAATTATATATAAAATCAATAAAAACAGTGTTAACCTTAAGGTAATCATGCAAACAATACGAACTGACTAAGACAACATAATATGTTAAGTATTTAAAACTTGGGAGAGTGACCAAAAAGCCTGGTAGTTCTACTGTGCTCAAATTACAACATACAGAAAATAATGCATTAATAAAACTAACAGTTTGAAACTAATATGGCTGAAGCTGAATTGATTCCTAATTGTTTGTCCGGGTGGTCAGGAAGCTTAATACCCAACCCGAACTGGTTGGGTACTTGTTTTGCGTAAATCGGGTTTACCCGTTAAGTTCCCCTTAAATGGACTGACGCGAACTATGACAAGACAACTATGACATTAATAATTTCATGTTTACTCGGCATTTTCGTATTTTTCCTCATCGCTGTCATCAACATCGTTGAATACATTTCTCTTCCACCTATTTTCACATTCGTTCGCAACAGGCTCCCATTCGTCACCACTACCGTCGTTATCATCATCTGAATCGTCCGAAATTTGCAGATTAATTGCTCCTTTAACTCCTGCAAAAGTAACTGGTTGTTTTCTTGCAAGACTGAAAAAATTGGTACACGCAATTTCCTCGTCCGAACTGTCATCGAATGCATACTTTGCACGCTTGTTATTATGATCTGAAGGCTTCTGCCTCCTAGACCTCTTACTTTGGTCATTACTGCACATAATAAAACGAAAAAACGAAAAGTGACAAACTCGAAAACTCGTAAAGCAGTACTTAATCAAAAGTGGCGCGAGTTTCTGTGGATTTATTTTGAGAACAAAACTTGGCAGCCGAGCCTTATTTTCCGGGTTTTTTGTTGTAAGATATACGGCGTACTTGAGCAAGACCTTCGGAGGGCAAAAAAAAAAACTCTTTTGTACTACGGTAAGTGACACTGTATTATATTTCTGGTCCTGCCCTGTTTTCGAAGTACCCTGATCATTTAAATCGAGTAGAAAGAAGTATTGGCTGTTCACTGTTTACCTGACGTGTCAATATTGAACATGTGTTTAGATCGTATTAGACAGGGTTTCTGCAGATGGGAGGTCATCTACGTAGGATGTGCAAACACCTGGCTGTACTTACGTCAGTAAACATAAATCAATCATTCGATGACGCACCAGTTTAATCATATGTATGTACTCTGGAATATCACCAGATTTCATTTTACTCCAGCTTTTTTTTCAAACGTGCGTCTGCGAGCTTTTCCGGACCGCTTTTACTACAAATACAATGTTTAAACTAATAGAGTTACCAATCGAAATGTCCTCTTACCATCTTTATACTATTAAAGCAGATTTGCACACGGCGTAATTCCCGACGTACTTAATCGATGACAATCGATCATCGGAAAGCAATCAAAAAATCCATATCAATCAACGGAAGTTCATTAGTTGATATCGACCAGTCGACGACTGATCGAAAGTCGCATGAAGATCGTCTGCTAAGCACATTGATTGACATAGAATGTTGTTTCTACGTGTGCACCTCCGTTTCCCCTGTCTAGCAGCTATTTTGTTAAAATCTTGGTACCTTCAGTATCCCTTAACGCGCTCTAAATTTATTTTGTGTCATCAAAGGATGCCATGGGTGCACCTTTGAAACCACAGTTGGAGATGTTTTCAATGCCTTAAAAGGAAAGTTTGGAATAGAGGTCCAGCAGTTTGAAGTGATTGTCAGGCAGTGCCAACCGATTATCAATCAATATCAATCAATTATCAAAAAATGCCAATCGTTAAAAGGTCTTGACCATGTTTGCTATTGATTAGTCTTCGATTTCCAATACCAATCAACTGATTAGTATCAATTGGTATTTATTGCTAATGACTGCAATTGATCATCGATCAACTTCATTGATTAAGTATGTCCAGCATAACAAATTAAATTATTAAGTGACTGAAAAGTAAATAATTTATAATAACTAGTGTTTTCGTATTTATATCAAACTTTGTACATAATTTTAAGAAATAATTCAGATCTACAGTAGTAATTCATGATCAATTAAAGTGGTTTTTTTAACATTTTTTGTTTTAAGTTTATTTTGAATAATGTGTACTATATAACTTTTTAAGATGCATTTTGATGTTGTGAGCAAAATCCACTGTATCAAGACGTAAGATATTAGTTAGAACTGAATAAAATTTGTACTGCCAGATGTTTAATACTAAAAGACTCATATCCAAATGGACAGTTTTCTTCTGCACTATGGATATTTTATACTAAATTATTGAGACATTTTGAACCAAATGAGAAAAATTTCTTTTGAATGGTTTTTTAAGTAACTAAAGGGTCTGCATTTTAAAGAATCTTAGAATATTTTACAACTAAAAAATATTGTTTTTTATCATTAACAGAAAGTAAGAAGTCAAAGTGCAGATCATAGCATGGTCTTTTGAGCTAGCTTTTACACTGAAATGGAAAGTTGCAATGAACAAAATGTCACACTAAAAATTTGTGTGGTGGTTCGAAATGTACAAAAATCATTTGTTTATTAAAAAAACTAAAACAAAGTTTAGGGCTTGTTTCCCAAGTTACAGTATTAAAATGAATACAGAAGTATTAACTTTATGCCCACCATTTAAAGTATGTGCAGTTACCACCCCAAAGACAACCTTACTGGCAACTGGAGTTTATTAATTTCAAATCATGATGGAGTCTATTAATTTCAAACATTATGGAGTTTACTGACTTCAGACATTATGGAGTGTATTGGTTTTAAACATGATAGAGCAATTTATGAAAAATGTCTTTGAAAAGTTGTAGTGCCAACAGATATAGTAGAAGATTTTAGTTCTAGTTTCTACTATTTATGAAACATCAGCTTTTTGGGAGTATAGTGCCAGCTTGGCACAAAATGTCTCGGCACCAAATGGTACAGGTGTAGATTAGCTTTGTTGGCATTTTACATGGTACTGAACATTGCCAGTCTATCAAAAATTTTGCTGTGGACAATAGTGAAACAATGTGAAGTAAATTGGGTTCAATTGTTTTTATTTTAATTTTTAATCATTTATATTTAATTTTTGTACTTTAGTTAGGTTGAGATTAAGATACTGATAACATATACACATAATTATGCACAAAAATTATTTAATGGCAGCACATTTAATTTGCCAAAGGGTTCAGGTGACTTTTAAACCTTGTTGCAAGCTCAATCTTGGTCAGACCACAGTGTTTTAACCTTGAGCAAGTGCCAAACTTGTTTCCAGTTGAGTCAGCTGTAAACATAATTAAAAGCTTCTACTGGGAGCTGTCAGTGTCAGTGATGAATCATTTAGACCCATTCAGGGGGAGTCAAAAACTCTCGGCTGCTTAACACTATACAGAAATTGGAGATAGGCACCAGCCTGACTCAAGAAAGGATTGATTAGTTATACATCTAGGCATACAGAAAAACTTAATGTTAACACAGTATTTTAATTAAGCTTTTGTAATTTGCATCCTTTTTTCTAGAAGTTATCTTTTTCATGAGACAATGGTGCAATGGAAAGGAGTGTTAAGAACTCTTCTATGTCTTGCTGGCCTTGGTCTATCAATTTATGCATACCATGTTGAGCACATGAAGTCAAGTGATAACAAGTACAAGGCATTATGTGACATTAATGAACACATGAGCTGCTCAAGAGTTTTTAACTCTAAGTAAGTTACTATTGATAACGACACTGTACAACCACTGTAATATGTTAATGATTGATTGTACCATCGATTGTATAAAGATGCAATTGATTGTGTGTCTCTATGCAAATTGTTCTGTTGTATGTCTCTAAACACGCTATTGATTGTCATACTACTGCTACTGTTTTATACAATATTCTCTTAGCTACTTTCTGTAATCTCCTTGATGGTTATTCAAATAAATTGATTGATTGATTGATTGATTGATTGATACTTCGCAATTGATCTTCTATTGGTGTTAATGATCTTCCTTTCTCGATATTGAAAGTATACTTGTTACCTTTGCTTGTCCAAAGGTGCAATTGGATGTTGGTACAATGCAAATAGCAGTATTGAATTTTTGTTCATGTAAATGAAGTTCATGGAAGTGTTAATGAACATTTATTCGCCATATAGTTTTAACTGTTGACGTAAATGAATGTATATGTATTGTGTAAATGAACAGCCAAAGGTGTATTAGTCAAGTCAATTTGTCAAGCAATCTAGAAAAATGTAAGAAAGTCTGTAGGAGTGAGTTGCATATGCACGAAGCCAAAATAAATTACTTGCTAAACTTTGCAATCAATCAAAGTAGGTCTTCTTTGCAAATGTGATTTGAGCACTTACATTTGTGACATACCATAATTTGTGCTGCCTCCAGTCATATACTTCAAATAATTATACCCTGTGACTACATGAATGACAGTGGTGCTTTTCAGATCCTTTTTCTTAAATCTGGACTGTATTATTAACTCTTTCTGCACCATTTTTATATAATTTTAAAATACTTGATAATGGCGACTTTCCAAGCCATCCACTTTTGTTGTCTATGGTACCAAATTAAAGTGTTAATGTAATTATCAACAGAAGTAAACAATGGCACCTTTCCAAGCCATCAACTTTTGTCACCTATGCCTCTAAAAGAATTTGAAAAAATACGAAAATGGAAGAAGAGACCACAGAAAGTAACAAAGAAATACATAATTGTTTTTGTGTTGTGGCTAATTTACTAATATCTACCTTCTCCTTACACAACTAGTCGGCAGCACAGTGGCCGAGCGGTTAGCATGTTCGAGTCATAATCCTAGGGTCCTAAGTTTGAGCCACTGTGTTGTGTCCTTGAACAAGACACTTTACCTGACTTTGTTCCTGTCAACTCAGATGTATACCATATTTTCTCTTTTAAGCCCCCCAGGGGGCTTATTTATTTCAAGCACTTTAGAGGAT
>JAOBRD020927543.1:0-12394 GCA_027575215.2 Hydrozoanthus sils | reverse complement strand
AAGGACATCTAGGATTATGTTGTGCTGGTAGATCTTATATCCTGGCAGTTGTTTCTTCAACTCGTATCGTAGCGGAGTGTATTTCAAAGTCTTCTCGGCGTCTTTCCCCTCTCTATTCGTCACCCAGGGACATGTCCATGTTGTCCATGTTCACTGTCCTTGCATCTATTCTGTTGCACTTCACCTCTGCGTTCTCTACATATAGAGGCACATCCCAGTACGCCTTTTCCCGCTCACTTTCATACAGTGCTTTAGGTTGAGCCTGCAAATGCCATGTTGGCACCGTATCAAATAGATCTAGGTCCATCAGCATCTCAAAGAACAGGATTTTGAGTGCTGCGTTATGGCGATTCATGTATCTGGTATTCGCTAAGGCACTGCATCCTGCTAACACATGAGCTTGCGTTTCTGGTGCTTTACGGCACATTCGACAAACGATATCTTGCCCCGTGTTCAGTCCCGTCTTCTTCTGATGATATATTTTGGCGGGGAGGTGTTGCTGGTACAGCTTTTGAATCCCCGCGATAGTATGGGTGGGGGCCGCTCTCCACTCCGACATCCAGTGAAACATTCCTTGCCAACTTCCTCATCATCCCATCGCTGAGCCATTAATTTTCCCTGCCACGCCTCTTCTCTCATCTCGTCAAAACTTCGCTTCCGTTGCGCTCTTTTCAGCCATAGTCCTATCTTTTCCGCTCTTACCTCTGTGTTATAAGCCTCACTGACAGCTGTTGGTTCGGGGAAGTTCAGGTTAAGCTTGAGCCCTAGCTCTTTCGCATACTTCATCGCATCCTTTACTAGAGATCGTCGCTCCGTTTCTTGTGCCTTCTCCTCAAAATTCCTCACAGTTTCCATTGTTGGGTCTTGATTGGCATACAATTTTATCACCGACTTGACTTTCATAAGCTTGTACTCGTCCTCGATACTTCTGAGACCGCGACCGCCTTTCTTTCTTTCTGTGGCCTGACCCTAGCGGGTGTTTTCCTCCGTTCTCTGTAACTATCTTACTTGATTCCCTGTCCAATCTCTGCAACTCTGCCAGTGTCCACGTCTGTGTCCACATTAGATATCCAATAACTGGCAAAGCAAACTGCTTACTAGCTTGTACTTTGTTGTAATCAGAGAGGGGACTTGACCAAATTACTGATAGCCGGCGTAAATATGTGCTAGCCGCCACATCTAGACCCAGATTCTCTTCCTGTTTGATGTTCTCCAGGACACCTAAGGACTTGTAGTTTGAGCCCTCCTCTAAGCACTTAATCAGATCTGCTTCTCCTAGCTGCCTTTCTCCTTGGTTCTCCTGCAGTATTCCTTTCTTCATGTGCACTACCAAACACTTCTTTTCATTCCACTGTAGCCCAATATCCACCATAGCCCGCACAGATCTCATTACTCTCCCCAGTCTCTTCTCTGACGATGCATAAATCTTCAGGTCATCGATGTTTAAGAGATGGGTCACTTTCTCGTGTAGTGGCTTGCACAGTTTATAACCCTCTGCTGCTCTCAGTAGCCATGACACAGGGTTAGTGCAAAGCGTAAACAGTCTTGAACATAGGGCGTCGCCCTGTGGGAGCACCCTGATAAACCTGATGACGCCTGATGTTTCGAATCCACGCTTCCTCTTTACCGAGATCCTGGTATTCCAACACCTGCTTAACTTCTGGATGATTCTACCCATTCATGCTGGAAGTCTGCGTAGCGGGAACATTTCTTCCAACCACTTGTGGTTTACACTGTCATACGCTTTGCGAATATCTACCCACTCCATACTCAGGTTTCTCTTGCCCCGTTGGCTATCCTGGCATACCATCTTATCCACTAGTAGATTGTCCACAGTTCCCGAACATCCCTCCTTACCACCCCTCTGTTCCCTTTGCATTAGCCCGTACTTATCTAGGTGTTCGTCCATTTGCCGTAGGAGGCATGAGGTGAACAACTTATAGATGGTGTTCAGATATGTGAGATAATATAAAGTGAGTAGAGAACTAATCAAATTGCTTAAAATGCAAATTTTAATTATAAACGATAGACAGCGAGTAGCCAAACTGCCGGTGTTTTTAAGCAAAAATCAATGACGAATTCTTTAAACACTTGGGGTTTTTTTGTTAAAATTCGAAGGTATTATGCTAGTTGGTTTCTTCTGAAACAATTAGACTACAACGGGTGTCGTCTTTTATGAGTCAATATTCAACGAGGCGCGAATAATTGTTAACTATAGTAACGATAATAAGATTAATAGTTGTAACAACGATGATTTGATAGCGATATTATTAGAGCTCAATTAAAACTAAAATTTAGTTTTAAACAAAGGTACGTGAAGTAGAAGAAGACAGTGGTAAGCGCCCCGAGAGTTCAAAACTTTCCCGCTGCACGCGCTGAGTACAGTGCTTCGAGTGGCTCAGAAGTCCTATCCTGGCGTGGAGTCTCTGCCACAACGGTTACACACAAACTCAATTGATTGTGAGCCGACCTACGAATTCTGATGCCTTGCTTTCCTCTGCCGAGTTTTCTCTTCTTCTCCAGCCAAAGGATTCTCACCCTCTTGCTACTTTAATTTGACACCACTACTGACGGCGTGGCGCCAGCCATTGCGATTAGCAGCAAGCGCTTCATAGTTGCCCGTGTCGATGCCCGTAAGCTTTAGGTCGCGCTTACAGACGTTTTAAAGCTCACTGCCGGGCGACTTACTTGGCCATGTCCTGTAGCAACCTCATCGCAGAGGAGATCCTTGGGTATGCAACCGTTCTCCGTTTGACGCACACGTCCAAACCAGTGCAACTGGAAAGTATGAGATGCATTCTCAGGGAGCCTGCTTTCTCCAACACAGCGGCGTGCGTGGTTTTGTGACCTGCCACTTGATACCCATGATTTGTAGCAAGCAACTCAGTTGGCTCAGTATACGTAGTAATAACAGAGATATTAATGATAATAATGACGATGATAATGATATTATTCATAATAATAATAATCAACAATAATAATAATAACAATAATAATAATGATAATAGTAAGAATAAAGACGATTGATGGCAATGACAATGCCTGGTTAGCCTAGTTGGTCGCAGTGTCTTTCGTGCGGGAGGCCCGGGTTAATTCGATTCCCGGTGCGTGCCAGATCTTCACTCAGGATCTTAAAATAACTGAGGAGAAGGTGCTGCCTTTGCCCTAACATCTTCAAACGGTTAGGCCTTCGCGTCTTCTCGGATAAGGACGTTAAACCGTAGACCCAGTCTCTCAATCTCTTTTGGGGGACTTAAAAGAACCCACAGCACTTATTGACAAAGAGTAGGGTGATCTCGGTGTCGTGGTCTGTCTCTTCTTCTAACTGAGGGCAATCTTATGAATAGTTGTGAGCTGTGTATAGCGGACTATCTAGGACCCTCAATACTGCAGTCAACAGTAAATCGTTGTAAAGCGCCTTTGATCATACATATGGAAAAAACGCTATATAAATGCTGAACATTATTATCATTATTTTAGCAATGATAATAAAAAAAACGGTAATAACAATAAAAACAGTATCGATAATGGTGTTGATGCATCACGGGAACACTAATCCGCCAAATTTTGATCGTACTTTTTTAGGGGGAGTGACGATGAAGTGAAGACGAGGTACGACCATCACCTGGCCATGGGTGCTAGCTCGGACGAAACTTAGTTTGTTTCTGGCAGTGCAGGTGTAAAAAGCGCCATCAGAGAGCGTGGCCTTCTGAATAACAAGATGTCCATTGGTCGCAGTGTACCGGTGGGGAGGAAGGGTCCCGTGACGTCGGGTCCAAGTGATGGTAGGGGGAGGGTATCCAGAAGCTTTGCACGGAAGCTCAATTGTTTTACCTTGCTCAACTATCTGATGGATGGGTCTGGCTGTCATCTTAGTGAGAATTATATATCGTATAGACGTAAAATAGGTTTTTTGATTGAGCAATCAATTTTCTTTCAAAATCTAAGGGCGAGAACACTCAACTAAAGTGGTTTTGTGTTTGTGTAGGCTTCAAGGGTGTTAAAACTTATCAACTTCAAGGGTATTGTGAGGGTAATTGACTGGCCCGTAGGAGTGTGGGTGGGGGGGGGGGACGGGTACGCTCGCACGCCCACAGACGACAAAGGTCTACTTTTTTGTTGATCAATTATTTGAAAAAGTAACATTATCTTCTATATTTTTCTAAATCGATTTAAAAGTTTTAAAGTTTGAATAATATCCACGTTTTTAAGTTTGGTTTTGTCTGCCTGTTTTACCATTTAGTCTCAAACAATCTAATTTAACCTTGAGACTCGAGCCTTCGGCGCTCATTTGGTCCGCCTCCTCGTTCAATTGCACCCTCCGGCAAAAATTCCGGGCTAAAGGCCTGATTAATACTACTGGCCAAAGCACATGCTGTGATACATAAGATGCTTTTAAAATTACATACGTTTGCTTCAAGGGTATTGCAAGTGTATTGACTTCAAGGGTATTGTGAGGGTGTTGGCTTCAAGGCGTTTTTGAGGGTGTTTACTTTAAGGGTGTTGCAATGTATCGTTTTCAAGGGTACACAAGTGTCTGCTTCAAGGATACAGCATGCAAATTTACCTTGCGCAAAGGTGTTGTGAAGGTGTTGGCCTCAAGAGTATTACAAGTGCACCGACTTCTAGGGGTATATCACGAGAGTGTTTGCTTCAAGGGTTCATAGGTGTTGCAAGTTTATCAATACAATTTCAATGATTTATAATTAAGTGTAACAAGAAGATGTTAGATTTAAAGTGCCTATGACATGAAATATTTTGTTACGTCAGTGGATAGACCTTTCGGCCATCAAGAAGAAAAAAAATATTCTGCAGGTTTGTATCTAGCTGTACGTACAGTTTATTTGGTCCGATACTCAATAAGGAAATATTGCTCTATTGACAAATTTCACGATGTGTTTCCGTATGAAATATTAACTCGTAATTGTATTATTTACTATAAAACGTACCAGAACTGAAATCAATTTTTTTGGCTGACGACTCTCTGCCCATGGCAATGTCTCATGACATTGATTTGAGTTTTTTACTCTATTAATGTCTTTTGAAGTTTAGCGACTTCAGAGCTCAGTTGCTGGTGGCGATCCTCGTAGTTATTAAACGTACAGAAACACGACTCCTGTAGCGGCGGCAAGAGATATAACCAAAGCTGCGATGGCGATAAACTAACTAACATGAACCACAGGTCCTTCTTCTTTTACTCTGGTCATGACTTCTTGAAAATGATCTTTTTCTCGGGATTTTTTCATCTACCGTTCACCAATCACTCTTCGCAGCAAGTGATTTTTGAAGAAAATTTTGTTTCTCTAAAAGCATATCATTGTTATCGAAATAACTTGTAAAAACGAGTTCAAAGTATTACTTAATTCACGCCTATATGAATTGTTTGCATATAATTATAGGCTTCTCAGTTTTGTTTTGGTACAGTTTGTTGAATTTCTTTGTATCAAGTGCTAATTTTTGAGGCTAGTTCTTCACTTACAAAGGGGCGCACATTCGGCAGCGATTATAAGTCAGTAAATTATATGATACTTTATTTTTTGGCAAATAGCAACATTTTTCATATCCATTTCAGCAGAAAAATAAATAAGCTGTTAAAGGGAGTGTACAACTTCCGTGACCCCGTCAAACTTCGGCAGTTCAAGTTCATTACAGAATACAGTTTTAAACTATTTTCCTTCCTTACGGTCGAAATGTTGATTACTAAGTTTAGTACAAAGTTCTCTTCTGTAGTTTAAGGTTAGAATTTAGTTAGACGTACATCACTGAGACTAAACTGTGGCCGAGTGAACATTCATCACAGGGATTTATCGACTGTTAGCTGGCTTAATTATATTATGAGAGAAATTTAAAATTAACTTGTTTGCTTGCTCTGTTCATTGATAGAAACACTCAAGAAGTGCGAGAAAGTTTTGCATTTTAAAATACTGTCAAATCTTTGGATGGTTAAAGTGGTGCATTTATATAGCGCCCTTTCCATATGAATGCTCAAGGCACTTTACAATGATCAGCTTACCCCCAGCGGACCGGAAGCATATATAGGCGCAATTGGCAGCGGTTCATTTTACCGACCCCAGAAGGATGGAAAGCTGAGTGGCCTTTAGCGGAAAAGAAGGTCGCCCAAATATTCAACCCTCGACCAGGAAGGGAATCGAACCGAGGACCTCAGGATTGGGAGGCAGAGTTCTTATCACTGCACGAACCGGATGGTTCTAGTTTGGATCGATAATTTATTTTTGTCCGAAATTGATAAACGCTCATATTGGCTGTATTTACCTAGAAAGAAGAATAATTCGCCTGAGACGAATTATTCGACTGATCTAGGTAAATATAGGACGCATCTAATGGGGTAGTTCGATGTACAAAATTTGCCTGCTTGGCTACAAAGCTCAAGGTTAGTTCGTCTGTTTTGTGCGTCCTAAACGGCCATTCTTTCGAGCAACGACAAACCTTTTGCCTGGGCTGCCTATGGTACCAATGAGAAGGCCTGGAAGCAAAATGAAGCGTGGTTACCCAGGGTTGATCACGGGACGAAAACTGAAACACTTCCGAAAGTGAGATATTTTTGTCAAAATTTGTGTTATTTATCGTGCTTCAAAGAAGAATAACTGAGCTGTCATTGGACTCCGATCTGACGAAATCTATAAATGGAGCTGGTTGGGCTGAGAAAAGGATGGATTATTACTGATACTTGATAAATGGTATGGTCAATCGAAATACTTGAAGTACTTAGAAAACGATTCTAGCAGTCTCTGCTATTAAAATCATCTTTTGCAGCTCTGATCAATGCGCTGTTTATTAATTGAAGGAACTAATGCATTTTTATTGTACTATGTACACCGGTAGTTTTGAGCTTGTGGACATAATTTTTTTCCATTTGGCAAGAATAAACAATCTTCGAATGTGTTACTGTAAATTTCAACTTCGGCACGGTGATTCCGTCGTAATTATCTCCAAGGTACCAAAGGTTAAAGAAGGGCTATTAAGTTCTTACTTTTTTTATTATTTATGTTGTACTCACTGTGTATTTATGTTAAGTTTTTATTTCGTTTGCGTCAATTTCTCTGAAAACAGCTTTCACTGAAATTACTTTGATTTAGAATACAAAACACAACCTTTTATTCTTTCTACCATAAATTTGATTAATTTGTTTGATAAAATATGGTTGTGTATAAATAAATAATTTAATGTTACTGTAGCCAAAACTTACCTTTAGTTGCATCCTTTCTGTTTTACACGGGCATTTTTTGAAATGTAGTTGTCGTATGTACTTTAAGAAGAACGTTAGTAAATTGCAATACCATTAAACAGGGTCCTCTTCTGTTATGACAGCAATACTGTACAATTTTCCCAATCAAAATGGAAGAAGGGCACCATAATGATTCCAGCTCCGCTTTAGATGCTAAGGCAAGCACTTCCGATGAAGATGGAAGCAGAGAAGAAGAAAATTCAACAACTATCTTTGACCATGAAAACCACAGCTCTGAATTAACTACCATGCCATCTGGCAGTGGGACATTTCTTCCCCACTCACTGGTACTGAGAGACACTGACACTCTTGCATCATCAGAGGAGCTTGAAAATCATCCACTGGAAGGAAGTTCAGTGTTACTACAAGATTCAAATGTAATGCACACATCTGTTGACCTCTTGCCAACTTCAATTGTACTTACTTCGTCTGCTCTTCCCAATATCTGCCCAAGTCTATTGTCAGCAGAGCAGCCAAGCTCAGAAATGTTGCAGGATGGTGTTAATGATAATGGGGGAAGTGAGAATTTGCTTATGTCAAAGAATGCAGCTCAAGATGATCTAATGATTGTTCCAAAAACTGAAAGAATAGAAACATCTTGTATAAGGGTGAGTAAATCAACAATTATGAAACATTTTTAGTGTTTAACAAAGCAACTGATACATGTATACCCATTTTTGTGCACCCTGATTGGCTCCCCTAACTTGCAATATCCAAGACTACAAGTTGATTTTGAAACAATTTTGAGGTTCAAGCATTAAAAATATAAAAAAAAAGTTAATTTTGTATAATTGTTTCTTTAACAATATTGTGCATTTTTCCCAATTTTTTGGTATTTTACAAAATACTAAAGCAAATTGTAACCCCTCAGGGTCAGTGCCTATATACCTCAAGGCTTTATCTCCATATATATCCAATGAACTGCTATTCATCTCCCTCTCAGGAGATATTTTTGATTAAATAAGATGTTCATTTCAGTCTTAAGCCAACCAAAAGATTATTATAAAATGTTATCTTGATTTGTTTGTGTTTAAAACAGAACTTACAGTAAATCAAGTTATTTTTGATAGAATATTATATTTTCTAAACTTCTTTTCAATCATTATAATAAGAAAACTCTACAGCAATAAACATCCACGCAGAAATGTTTAGGAAATATTTTTTAACTTAGCTTTCAAAACAACAAACTGTCTGAAGAAGACAGTTAGCACTGTCAGAAAGTCATCAATAAAAAAAAATAAAAGCCAATGATGCATGCAGAGTATATAATGTAAAGCTGTTGAGGACAAGGACAATGGAGAAATTATTTATCATTAATTTAGAAAATTTTAAACATTTTGACTTGTTGTAATTTTTCAACTACAGTTTTCACCAAGATCTTCTGATGGAGAAGGGGCAAGTAATGAGCCTACTAAATCAGCTGAAACTCCAAGTTCAGTTTCAATTGATGTTGTTGTGACAACTCAACAAACGGCAGTGAGCTACTTTCACCAGATTCTAGATCACGAACCAATCACATCACCAAGCCAGGCATCGAGTCTGTCGATTGCTTCTGCGCTACCAGAACTTCATCCCTGTAAATGGCTAAATTGTTGCAAGAACTTTATATTGATGGAGGATCTTGTAAGTCATGTAAATGAAATCCACATACGAGTGGAAAATAGTAATGATGAATACTGCTGTCAATGGGAGGGTTGTTCTAGGAATGGCAAGGGCTTCAATGCCAGGTACAAAATGTTGATCCATATGAGAAGCCATACTGGGGAAAGGCCGCACAAATGTATGCATGACTCCTGTGGCAAAAGTTTTTCAAGACTCGAAAATTTAAAGATACACCATCGTTCACATACTGGAGAAAAGCCATATGTATGCCCTGTGTCTGGTTGTGGTAAACGGTACTCAAACTCCAGTGATAGGTTTAAGCACACAAGAACACACTACGAGCGCAAACCATACCATTGTAAAATTGCTGGATGTGGTAAGCAATACACAGATCCCAGCTCATTAAGAAAACATTTGAAGACTCGCCATGGACATGATGTCATAAATGAGGAGCATGATTAATGAACCATGACATATTTATCTGATTCAGCAGCCCCTATCTCAAGGGTCAGTAGTGCAAAAATGATGTTAGTGACTTTTGATGAAGTTGTCAACTCTCCTTACACTATCTCCAATTTTACCTCTATAACGTTTGGGAGAATTTAGCATTTCATCCAAAGTCACGACAAAATAATGATGTGACTTTTGATCAAGTTCTTAATTCTTCGTACATAAGCACCCCTATTATCTATCAATAACCATTCAGATAATAATTTAGCATTTCATATGAATCACTTACATTATTTTTGCACTAGACCAAATATTTGAAAAAACTTAATGCACTAAAATTTATAGAGAAAAAAGCACACAGTGATTTTAGTACAACTATACTTGCAAAAAGTAGTCAATAATGTTTAAGCACAGAGAACAGTATAAGTCACTTTTGTCCAGTAACTTGTGACTATTATATATGTAGTTGCAACATATCAAGATTTCAATCTGTAGTTATGTAATTAAGTACCGTGTTGCATCGACACATTAGTTATTTTTTGCTGACAGGTTTGTGCAACTTTTGATAGGATTTTTTCACTCTAATGTAGCAGACATAATAATTCCTTTTGATGGTAAAATGTCAAGGTTTTAACTGTCTAATAAATTAGTTGAAAGCATGACAATATCAGTACTTTTTCAAACTTTTAGATCTGTTTCTTTGAATGCTCTATAGCTACTTGACTGTATTGAATGAAGGAGCCTATAGTATGCCTAACCAAAATTAACATTAACTGTCTTGAACTTGAAAAAGGGCTCCACATAATATGTAGTTTCCTATCAATTTTTAATTAATAGTCAAGTTTATGTGCAAAGTTTTATGATGCTCTTTTGTTAATTCCACAGTATAGTATATATATATAAAATTATATATTATATATATGCTGTATAAAATTTTAATGTACTAGTTTCTTGAAACTGCATGGTTTTTCTTTGACAGTAAAACTTTTTCTCTCTGCATTGGATCTAAAATTAATGATACAAAGATTGCAGGTTGTTCTTAGCTTCTGGCACAGTAAAGCCTTTCTTATTGGATGTGTGAAGTTATATATAAAGGTCCTAGTAATAGAGACTGGCAATTTAGATAGAGAACTAGTAAAAAAAGAAAAACACTTTTAAAAGCATTATTATTATTAGTTAATTACGTTCTAATTATTACAGGTAGATTTTCAAAAAGAATAGTTTATCACACATGTATGACTACTTTGGTTCTAATAAAACCACAAAGAGGTAGAGATAACTAGTTTAATTTAAATTTTTAATGACCGTGTGTAACACAAAATGTATGGTATAGGTTGACAGTGCAGTTTATTGAATTAATAGTTAATCATCTCTCTACCTCTATAATTTAACGCCTGATGAGAAAAGACCTACTGGTTCTCTCAGTTTGTCGCTCACCAGAAGCTATGAGCAAATTTTGATTCAACCTACAATCTTTGTATAATTATTTGAATATATATTATTGTAATAACTCAGATTATTTTATGCAATTCTGACTGATGGTGATCAGGTGTATACAAGACAACTGTCTTGAGATAACACTGATATAGATACTGAGAGTACTTTTTACTGGTAATTGTTTTTGTAATGGATATTAGGTAACAATAGTTTTAAAGAATTACATTTTACTTTAATTGTATTGGCCCTGAAGAAAGCTAATGCTGTATCTTGTTTTGATGCATTTCCACATGGCTTTCTTGTCTTCTCACTGTCCAAACCAGCTTGTGATTTGAACCCTTTTAATCCTTCAAGAGTTTATCAACATCTTAGTCTTCTTTACATGTATATTTACAAAACAAGTTGTTTGGTTTATATAATACAAAACTTGATCACCAAGAAAAGGTTTGACTTGCATTGCGTGCTTGGACTTTTTCATTTCAACACACAGTGAAATTGATGCATGCAATGTTTTTGGAGTAGGATTGGTTTGTACTTCATGCAATGTTGTGTGTAACAATTTCAGGGGTGGTTACACAGTGAAAGTCTTCCATCGTGTGCAATGTTGCATCGTGTATCCAACCTTAAGTTGTAAATTTCTCCCTTGAATTTTTCATAGTTAGATGAAAGCCTGGAGAGTTTCGAATCTCATCATCTTAAGAGTAAAAGGAATGATAGTGTCATGTTTGTGGAAAATTGAAGTTGTAAACTCTCCCTACATTAATATTATTATATCTTGGGATCTCAAATTTAGGAAGTTTACAAAGTAATGTTTTTGCACCAGGTACACTGTACTTCAATTGTAATTAAATCCTTTCAGTAATGAACCACTCATATCACACATACTGCAAGAATTTTAAATATTCCAGTTCTAGATCTTCTTGTATTTTGCTAGATCCCAATAAAATTTTGAAATGTATTTTTTAAAACACACACTGTTGTCTTTAATGTAGTTAATATAATTGTCCAAAAATTCAATCATATAACATGTTTCTTTTTTAATTAACCAAGCCTGTCAAGTACCCATTGTTTCTGATTCAATATTTGTTACATGACTGGAGATGCCCAAACTCCAATTCTTGGTCACAATAGTTTCATTTCGAATCACAGGGCTGTAGCAAGGGGTGGGGCTAGGGGCAAGCTCCCATCCTCCCCCTCAGTTTTTTCCCCAACTTTTGTGGCTACTACTGCTTCAGAGAAATTAGTAGTTTTCAATCATTATAACAGAGGGCAAAATTACTTCGAGCTGATTGGATAGCAGTGGTGGCATTTTTTCTTAATTCAGGTCAAAATTACTTAGGGCTGATTGGTCACTGGTACACTTCCAAAAATTTCTGAAGATTTTCCGAAAATTTCAGAAAGTCTAAAAAATGCCTTAGAAACATTTTCCGAAGATTTTCGGAAATTTCCGAACATCTCCCAAGATTTTCCGAATTTTTTTAAAAATCATAAAAGTGCCTTAAAAACGGTTTTGGACCTTTTCCGAAGATTTCCGAATGTTTTCAGAGGTTGGAAAGATTTTGTTTCATTTGGGAGAAATGAATTAAGTTATGCAACGCTTTCACGTGGGATCCCGCGGAGAATGAAGAATTTTGCCCTCGATGTCATAAACATGTAATC
>JAOBRD020927114.1:0-12395 GCA_027575215.2 Hydrozoanthus sils | reverse complement strand
CAATTTACTCTTTGTTGTGTGTTCTGGGTGTGACGTCACACTAATTAATATGCATGGTTCAGTTGGAGATTTTTGATTGCCGTTTTTGAGAAAATCTTCATTCTCATACAAAAAGTGTACTGCATCTGAATAAAAATACTTTCTAAAGAACTTTCACCAAATTTCATCAAGTACCAGTATTTTGATTCACTTTGTTTTTGCAAAGTGCAGGAAAGTATGTGGCCCTGAAGGGACACGATTCTTTTTGTTTTGATTCATACTTCAATTTTAGGTTTAATAAAATTTTGACTTTATTTTCAAACATTGACTTTTACTTTCAATATTCATGTCATATACATAAATGAAAGCTCTTGCCAAACCAACAACTGTGTTCGAAGGGTTTCATTTTTGGATATTGATAACTTTGGTGTTGAGAAGAATTAATTTTAAGCTCTTAAATCTTTTCAATAGTTAATTTTTGAGCCAGTCATACCAGGAATCCCAGTTTTGGTGAGAATGTTACAAAAAATGTTCAGACATTCATTTGTCAAACAAGAGTGAACTTATAAATTAAACTTTAGTATTTTTAAGTTGTCTAATTATTGGTTGATTTACATGAATTACAAAGTTAAAAAGCTACCAAGCAACTTCCAAAAAGTTTTCATTAAAACCATTTCTAAATTTTACTTTCCAAATATTTTATTTGCGGTACTAGTTGAACAAATTAGTTTTAAAATAAATTTTTGAGTCTTTTTAACTTTGTGTTGTTTTCAAGATCTCTCTCAATTTTTGTCTAAATGCATGCTCTCCTAAATTTTGTCCTTTAATAATTCAATTTGCCCTTGTTTGTTCAGATACATGTCTTTGTCCATATCAATTAGTTATGTTTATGCTGACGAATCAGGGCAATTGTTATTGCAAGATGTCATGTGATGTCAATCACTGTCATAATGAAATCTACATTTTAAAAAAAGGATTGTGTCTTGCTAGAAAGCTTACAAACAGTAATGCTGTATGCATTTCTTCTTGTGTCTAGATTGTTTATTTGAAGAGAAATTTTTTCCTTTAATCACAATTATAACAAAAATATGTGGGACCTATATAATAAGTACAATATTTAGTACTTTTGCAACAATACACATATAGGGAAATTTGGGTGAAGGTATTAAATTGTGGAAAAATGAAAGACTTGCTTTTGCAATGATGTTCAATTATTCTAGTCAAATGTTTCATAATGAAGGACCCAATTTATTTACCAATCAACTGCTCTGGAAAAACATTTGAATGTTTTATCTGAGCACTACTAATTAAAATCAATCGCAAAATTGGAAAGCATTTCTCTTTATAAGCATTCAGCAGAAGCTCACTGAACGTTGATTTTCCTGTTCAAATGAGAAAAAAGTATTACTAAAGGTATGCTTTTGCATGCTGGGTCACTTTCATTAAGTTCAATCATAGTAGCTGTGGCATTTTAGGGGGAAAAAAGAGAAAGAATTGAGATTTTTTAATTGTGTAAATTAACTTCATATCCAGGACACATTTAGGCTACAGTTTTGTTTTCAATTTTAGTTTTACAGGTCCCGCTGACCTAAAGTTCCCATTTTCAAAAGAAAAATAAAACTTTTATTTGTTTGGCTGATTATATTTATGGCGATTCATTTTTTGGCATATGGAATACTAAATTCCCTGTTGTTGATATTGTTGTGGCTATTGATCAGTTGTTGAGCAAGAATAAACAGTCTTGTCCCTGTGTGCACTTCATCCGCCAGATTGTAAACAAAAACCTCACAGTATATTACAAATCTTGATTGGTGCATTGACAAAGCTATGTTGTACAAAAAGGGTTTTGTTTGGTCAAAGACTTAATGTGCCGTTCGACATCATGCACATGCAGAAGAAAATTCAAAATGCTTGTCGGTTTTGATGCAATTGAAGTAGTATAAACATGGTTGTTTTTTTTATTTTGTGCATATTGATTGGGTTAATCCATTAAGATATGAATAGCCTGCACAACTTTTACCATCTGAAATGATTAAATACTGGACAGGTGCAAAACTTGTTAGAAAGTTCATTGAGGCAGTACCAAACAAAACACTCTGCGACATCTTGGAGCGAGAGTTCCTGCCATTTTGCAGAATTAGTGGTATTTTCACTCTACTGAGGACAAAGCTGCACACTGCTGTGAGCTTAATTTGAGAATGACTACTGATCAAGTGCTAAATTTGGAGTAAAAAGAATCAGTTAATTAAAAGTGAAAGTGTATCAGATTCTGAAACAGATAACCAGCCAAAGCAACCAAAATATTGTATTCAATAGTAACTTTTTGTTGCTTTGAAACTGGTTTCTGTGGATTGACCAAGAAACTAATGCATGGCTTTAAGTTGCCTGTGCATAGTTGGTGCAGATAAAATATTCTTTAAAAGAATTGACAGAGTTCAATAATACTGATCATTTTTTTTAAGTTTATTTATCCCACCGACTGGGCAATCCTGAAAAACAAAAAATTAAAAAACTGTGGATGAGGAAGGATGAACTTTAACTTTTATATTAAGCTTCCTCAGATATGATAACCTCAGATGGAGGTGAGGTTATCAAGTCAAGTAAGTTAATAGAAGGGAAGGACCCCCAAGGGCCTACCCAAGATCTGGCACAACACAATAGGATCAAGAATTTGCAGTGGGGGGAAGGGAGCGGGGAGGCTAGGGTGCTGGTTGATATAGCTAATTGAGCCAGTTGAATGTCAACAACAACATGATAGTAAATTAATTGTTAAGTCTTTCAATGATTGCTTAGTCTCAAATAAACAGCCAAAATCATAATGAGATACAATTTTCTGTATTTAATAACAGTACAATCTGGCAAAGTGGAAGATTTTGTATAATGTTTACATATGTTCAACTTTTAAGACTTTGAATTTATAGTCAGATTTTTAGTTAGTTGCAAATGGTCAGCTTGTGTTACTTTTTACATCCAACACATATTACTTCTTTCTAGGGGGAAAAGGAACTGTTTTCCTCCCACTTCAATAAAACTGCAATTTGGAATTATACAATTAGAAACTGTGAAAAAACATACTTCTCGATTGAAATGAAATAGGCTCAGATTGTATCAATGTTTTTGTGTATTTTTTTTTAAAAAATTGCTGAGTGTGTTGTGTTTTTTGTCAATCTTAGTAAAATTATTGTATGTTAGTTGTCGTTACTGTACTTCTTTTTTAAAGAAAGATAGTTTTTCATACCATTATTTCTTTACTTGTTAGTTTCATTTTGAACATGGTAGTTTTATAAAATAACTTTAGGTATTAGTTACTGTACTTGTTTATTGTTTGTGTTGATAAGATTGTTTTGGTGTTTGTAAATTGATTGTTCATGTTACCTACCTACCTTATTTATTTGTAATGCTTTTGTTAAGTTTTTACAATCTTTTAGGGTAGGCGCTTAATTGAGGTGGGTGTGAATAAATGCCCACCCCAAGCCTATCACAATCTAGTTTCATGTGCTGTTAGTGTTTGCAAGGGAAATCTCTTCTACAATATCAAGAGACAGATCAATAACCATGGGTTGTGATTTGAAAGAAATCTTATTCAGTGAATGAATGGTGTTTTTAAAGAAATGCAGGTTTTAGTTTGATCAAGCGTATCTCAATCTACTAATCCTTCCATTATATTTATATTTGTGTTTCGTTAGCATCTCAGTTTTTTCCCGATCATACATAATGGAGGTGTACTAGCTCAGTCTGAAATGAAACAGAGAAAGATGTGGCATAATATACTTATTTGGAGCATATAATTTATTTTTATAAGGTTAAATTTCCATTCATAGAAATCTGTCATCAGCATTCCTGCAGTTGCCACAATCGGAAATCAAAACCTGCGACCAGATATTATTGTTTTACACCGCTGCATACTAAGCAGTTAGACGTTATTCACCCTCATCCTGCTATGTGGTAAAGTTTGTAATTTTGTTGACATTTTGTGACGTTTGGTTTTTAAAAATTTAGCCGGATAAGGACTAAAAGCATGAGATTTTGCATTAAATTCATTCTAGAGAGTATAATAAATCTAGTAACTTGCCATATTACTTATTTTTTATCTGTGTATGAAGTGTTTTAGGGTTTTGTTGCAAAAAAGGGGCAATTTTCTGTAAAACACAGCTTGTCCATTTTCTCAAAACTATAGTCTACAGTCTTTTACGCCGTTTTTGCACTATGCCCTTAATTTGTGGCTGATGCTAATTAAATTTAAATTCAGATTTTCAGCAAGAAGCAAATGTATTTTGTGTATTCCAATATCATCTAATCTAGCTGGTTGTAACATGTGTCCTTGGATTCCAATACCAAAACGTTTTAACCATAATTACATAGTATAAAGTAACATCATAACACAGCTTTAACCGAACTAAAGATTACACTGTTCACTCAAAGACTAGATCCTATTACAGTCAAGATTAGTCTTGGGGTGGGGTTGGGTGCTATTTAGTGGCTGGGCCCTAGTTTCATTTTTTGGCTTTTTAGGTGGGTGCTTATTCGAGCTGGGCACTAACTTGAAAGTCTGTAGTATTTTAAAGAAATAAAACGGTACTGTAGCTTGAAGATTATCTTTTAACTTGTTTTTGTTTATTCCTTCTGTTAACTTCAGTTGGACCCCAGTTATTCGAAGTTTCTAGGAAAATCCAAAATACTTCGAATTATCCAGGGTTCGAATTATAGAGGTCAATAATACATACACTTTTGTTTTTATTTATTCCTTCTGTCAACTAGTTTCTCTTATCATTGTTTGCTAGTGGTTGTTAAATAGGTAGTTCAGGGGTTGGAAATTTATGGGCAACTACCAAAATTCAATGTGCCAAAAATTTTATTTGACCATACTGATAAAAGATATTTAGTAAAAATCAGCATATGGCATTGTTTAAAGGAAAACACATGATTCACGAATCGTGGATTGTGTCTTGTGTGAATTAAAACGATCCAAAAGTACGATCAACCACTGCAAGAGATTGTGACAGAAATCTTCAAGGGTTCTGTGGGAATGGTGCCTGGAACACGGTATACTTTTCCTCAAACTTTTTCTTTTTCCTGTAGTTAAATGTTAACTCATTACAGTACAATACATATCCTGTAATATTGTAACAAAATAAACACTTTGGCATAAGGGGACATGCTCATGATATCTTTAATGAAACTTATTTGCTTTTCATCTTACTGTTGGTTTATAATTAAAACTGTCAAAGTTCAGTAAAGTGAGAAATCAACATTAGATGTTTTTGATACCTATTCAATTTTGGAATTATAAAAGTGCTAAATATGCAATTTGACTGATTAAACCTAAAACTAAACTTATTTAAGCCTCCTTTGGATCTGTAAATGCTCTTAAGGCGTGTAACAAGACCATTAAGCTTTTTGAATTTGAACAAAAAGCTTTAATGTATGCTTACTTGTATCACAAACTGTTAAATGTGGGGTAACTTTAGCAAGAAGTCCCATTATATTTGATCATTAGTCGACTTCATTCTTCTGTCCAATTCAGCCTGCCAGTGTGTTTGATATTTCCCTTTTGTTTTCTAGATGTTATTGAAAATTTACAGTTCAAACAGCTTTTATAAACATATTTTCTCCCTCTAGGTTTTGAAAGAACGCCTCTTCTCTCGCAATGATGGATTGTAAGCAGACGACTGATCCTTACCTTGTAGTATTTGGTACATACAATTTCTCCCACCTTGAAATTTTGGAAGATGCGACCAACCAAGCCATGTACCTCTTGCAGCTTTACAAACAGCCGCAACTGATAGATACTGCAATGAAATACAGGAACCTTGAAACCCTTCTGACTGTTCTGGAGAGGCATCCCGAAGCTCGCATCGGTTGGAAAGTGGAACATTCACCCAGAGCCAAGGCACCATTGCCATCCTCGGAATCTGGGCAAAATTGCAGCGAAAATACTGAGGAAGACAGCTCAGTTGCTCATAGTGATGACCAACCAAGCAACGAGCTCAAAGAAAATTTGATGCATCCAAATGAAAAGAAATCATTGAAGGGGAAAAGTATGTATGATGGTATCGCATTCCTGAAGGAAAGTGTACCAAAGGAGAAGATCTTCCGCATTCTGTTACACAATTACTGTGGTAAGAAAACGTACCGAGAGTTCCAGCATCTCGTTGAACAAGAGTTTGGCCCCAGCATGCCCATTGGCATTTGCAACATTTCTGCAGAACAACTGGAGGACCTCATACAGCCTGTCACGCCCAGCAATCACATTGACGAGAAGCCAGTAGACTCGTTTGAAGATCATAAGATTCGTATTGATTGGGTCCAGAATGAATACCACCCTTTCTTGCAAACGGATGTACCAGACATTTGTCTCAAACACGCTATTCGATTTGAAGCACATTCTGTCATGACCAACGTTGGCGAGTATCCTGAAATGTTCAAGAGGATTGGTTTTGCAGGTGACGTGCCATTTGAGAACAAGGCGGCTGAACTGGCTCTGAAATACGCTCTAAAACAAGGAAGTGTCTGCTTCACTACAGCAAACTTCAGCCATCTGCAGCAAGATCTTAGAACTTTGCTTAGTCCCGAAACCAACGATCAAGATGGCACTCTTCTCAATGCTATGGCCCAGTTCTCCAATTTCCAGCGTATTGTACGTTACAAAGGCGCCAAGACCGAGGTTAACACTGACTGGATCAAAATAGGAGACCCTGTACAGATTCGCAATGAAATTCTTCCCAAACTTAAGAGTGACATAGAAGCTTTTGAGGCAGGAAAAATACCCTCTAGTCTCTGCGTCCAGATTCCAAAAAGTTTTCGTACAAGCTCTAAAGTTCACGAACTTTTGGCGGGAATGCTATATGGTGAAAATGAGGAAGCTCAAATGAACGAGCTTAGGAAAAAACTTGAACAGAGGATGGCTAGAAATGGTAACCGTGAAAAGAGGATTACAGACGAAGAATTGAAAACACGCTTGGTAGCAAGGTGGAATTGTAAATTGGAAATGGTATTGAAAAAAATGCGTTTTACAGTAAATGAAGAGCAAGACAAGCAGCGGGCTATTTCCAAGAGAGCTCCCAAGCCCGTTCAAGCAGTTCAACAACCAGAAGCCATGCCAATGCCTAGCTATCCTGAGGCATCAGAGTTTTCTGAGATTTTCCAGTTTATCAAGGAAGGTGGTTCTACAGGAATTCAGGATGTTGACAAGGAGCTTCCTGTCAATATTCGATTCAGGTATGGCACTGTTAACAGTGACGGCCGATTGGACCTGTGCAAACAAGGATTCCGTCAGGCTTTCGCTCAGTCCTGTGATGCTGTCATCCAGGACGGTAATACAGTGCCAGTTAACATCCGATTTAAGTATGGCACAGTCAACAGTGATGGAAGATTGGATTTGTGCAAACAAGGGTTCCGCAATGCATTCTACGAATCCTGTAAGGCTGTGGTTCAAGATAAGAAAGAGGAATCAAGTGAAAAGACAAAACCGCTCATCAAACACTATCTCATTGGTAATAACCGCATCGGGGAAGATGGTGACATTGCCGGTGAAGGAAACAGCCGTGTTGCAGCATTGGCCAACATGATCCGACAACGGCCCGACATCTTGACCTGGTATCTTGCAGGGAATGCGATTGACCATGAGAAGATCAAGTGTGTTACCGATGCCCTTGAACAAACACAAGCAAAATATGTGTGGCTGAAAATGAACCCAGTGAAAACTGGTGCATATCATCTTGGCAAACTAATCATGAGAAACAGTCATGTTGAACTGCTAGACCTTTTTAACTGTGGCGTGTGCAACAATGGCTTAGCTGCCTTTTCAAAGGGTCTAGCTGAGGCAGCAGCTGAGAATCCCTCTTCTCATTCAAACCTTCGCCACCTTTATGTTTCGATCAACGGCATCGACTCCGCCAAAGATTTGGTCCAGGTACTTACCTTTATGCCACATCTGGAGTCCCTTTACATGGGAGTAAATCCCTTTGGTGATGGAGGATTGAAAGAAATTGCCAATTCTTTTCTTGATGCAATCCCATGTCGAAAAATATTGAAGCGTTTGAACATGGGTTCAATGGGCCTAACTGATGAGTCATTGCCTCTAATTGAGCAGATTGTGCTGGCATGCCCAAACCTGGTATCAGTTGAACTTGATTCTTACAAATCCACTAACTATTTCTGCCAGCCTCACAATCGCTTCAATGTGAATAAAGTGTCCACTCGCCAGCAGCTAGTGAAGATTGCTGAGGCACTTGTGGGGAATGCTCGCCGTAGCACTACGCCGTCCATGCACTACCTTGGTTTGCAACATGCTTTGGTGCTTGGAGCTGGCCCTGATGGGCAAAAAGTCCCCACAGATGAAGCAAAAGTCATCCTTGATGACTTGGTGATGAATCAGTTAAACAAGGGAACAGATATTAATGTCAACGGCATCACCAACCTTTTTTATCGCAAAAGTGATATGAAAGTCTGTCACTATGGCGAAGATATCGTGGGAGATGGCCAGACAAGCAGCCACTGCAAGAGTAATAAAGGAAAAGAAGGCGGGACCTCTAGAAATAGGGTGACATGCGGGGGAATGATCGTAGGAGAAAGCGTCACCAGGGATGACCTGACCCGGCTGAGACATCCGTGGCCAGCACTCGATTACATCAAGTCAATCTACAGAAACACCATGAAGGTATGACAAAAGCTGAAGGAAAACTGAGTTTTCAGACTGTGCGAAGCTTGGAACATACAGGGTACATCAAGAATACTTTACACTAAATTGATTGAAGTCAGATTAAAAACTGACATTCACCCAATGTTTATGACGTTTCCATCCTAAAGCTTCTAGGAGCAAGACGGAAACTGAAATGTTCCATAGCTTCAATCCTCGCTGAAATTCTATGATTTAAGTAGCTTTGGATTTTGTTGTACATAAAGTTAGGAACTGCAAGCAACTCTGCATTAGTAGTATCAACATCGACAAAGTAATGCTAAATAACTATTCGATTAATAAACATCTTAGTTATCTTAATTCTTTTTGTATGACAAGTCAAGTCCGATAGACTATAGTCACAGATTCGTAAAATAGTAGATAACAAATCGAAAAGATATTTAGTAGTTTTAGCATTTGCTGTACATAAACCATATCCCAATGGTTAGGAACTGCAAGTAACTGTATATCATTGGCTATAGAGCCATCCAACTTCGACGAAGAAATGCTACGTAATGTATTCGTTTAACAAACATCTTCGTTTGTTTTTTAATGCATTTCACAAATCCCATAGACTAGTAGTAGATTCGTAAAGTAGTAGATAACAAGTCTAACTAGTTTCTAAAAGTAATTGCAAATTACTTCAGAGGAGAAAGATACCAATACGCGTGCCCTGTCTTGTGAGTGAATACCTTTGTTATTATAACTCCGGAATTAGGGCGCTCACTGGGTTTAAGGTACAAGTAATAGTTCCTATACTAACTGAACGTAGCTTAGAATTTATATCTTACTGATTCGAAAAAAGGTTTTGATTTTTTTTTGTGTAATAGTGTAAGAGATCAAAAATTTCTAGATTCGTATAACCAATTAAAAATTGCAGGGAATATTTTGGTACAGGTAATAAAGCTTAAGCAGTCCTAATTGGAGAGGGCTGCCAAAAGAAAAACAAACTTTAACTCCTATAATAAAGTTTAGGACGACTTTGATAACGTAAAACGAATGAAAATCGAGAGGGCGTCGACATTTTCAATAAATAAAATCGATTTCAAATAATTACAAAGTTTTTTGTGGTCTTTACTTTAATTTTTATTGTTACTATAGATCCCCGTAGATAGGCCGCGGTTTTTCGTGCGAATCTATCGCTTGAAGGTTGGAGGTGCAGCCTGTACACGTTAGGGTATACATACTCTACTATGCAACCAGCTGGTTAAGATCTTCTAGAGTTTTTGTCATTGTTATATGGTAACTTTGTTTTAACACTACGTTTATCTTATAAGGTTATCTTTTACGTAAAGCTCGATCGAAGAACAATCGAATAGAGTCCGGAAAGCGATATTATGTAGAATATATTTTTTGTTCCTGAAAACAATAACTGGACTTATTTAGAATGAGTAGCAAATTCTGAAAGTATCCTTTACTTGCCTCGATTTAATACTTTAACTGGAATCTTTGTTTCGATGGTGAGTTTAAGTTTCGGGAATGTAGCGCCTGTTATCAGTGGTCCGTTACAAGTGAACAAATTTATAGTTTGCACCACATTGATGATGAGAGCTGTGTGGAGGCCCCCCCAAACGTAACAAGGGTGGCTCCAAGCGTAATAACTAAAACAACTTGAGAAAATTTTTCTTGAAATGAATCTAGGCCGTATGGTGTTGTCACTTCATGGAAAATTTTCCTAATTTGTTTTAGTTATTACATTTGGAGCCACCCTTATTGTGCTTGGAGCCATTATTACGCTTGGAGCCAGTTATTACACTTGGGGCCTCTACAGCTGCACTCCCTAAACGTGTTTGTCAAGCTTGTACGTCTATTCTCATTTTTGCTATCAGTTGTCATTTTTCATCGAAATGCGGTCGATCTATGGTTTACTCTGTACAGGTTAATTAGGAAGGTTTTACTTTATACTTTTGCTAATTTTTACTCTGTCTGAATTGCGTGTTCTTGCAAGAATTTATAACTACACTTTGTTTACCTCGAAGAATCCTTCTTTACCCCGTAACGAATGAGTAGAGCTGTTTTTTAGACTTGAGACACTAGAATTATAAACAGCCGCCTCAATTCGCGCTCGATCCTTCTTCGGCTATCGCGTGGGGGAGTGATAAAGGTGGCTAGGTTTAATTAGGCTACATATAACTGGCTGAAAGCAATACGTTTTATGGAGATAGCATTGAATTTCTACTTGGCCTCAGGTTATCGTGATACGGGTTTTCTGTATGCTTTGGCAAACAATGAGGTCTCTGTCCATAGATGGCTGTACTACTAATTGTGTCTTCACTTGAAACGAGCTGGATTTGGTTTAGCGTCATTTCCCTCGCTGACTGTTGGCTCTTGTCTCAAGAAAGTCAATAAACCATAACTAAATGACCCGTCAAAGGGTAGCCTGTGAAATCTTATTGCTTAAAAGGCCGTTCGAAACTTGCATTTTGATTGGTCAACGGATTTGGTTTGAAAACAATGCGCAATGGAAAGTGCGACTCTGCTCAATAAGTAAACAAGGGAAAGGGACTGACGAAATCGAAATAGACAATAAACGGATGCAATATAGCTGAATTGAGTGATCCTTAACACGTGATTAACCTACAGGACTAGTGTTCTTTTAAAGTCATGTTTGATACTATTTACAGGTACGTGCATTTGTCCACTGTAATTTAAGTTTACAAATTTGAATTGGAAAAACTGTGGCCCATGGCCCGCGTTGGCATGTAGGTAGTACTTCTGCTGTGTCCCTAGTCGATGTCGGAGGATTCCCTTTGGAGAGTCTCAACCTCAACACATTTGATATTGCTCATAGTCAACAAGAGTTTGTCGATTTCTTTTTTCTGAATCATCAACTGTGTACTTAACCCTGCCAACCTAGAGAAAGGTATCGTCATCAGAACCATAAATACACTTACTGCATGCCGTCCATACTATGCATAAAAGATCTTAAACTTGTTTTATCGTAATGGTGGTCAACTTGGTTACAAACTTTTTCCCAAAACTCATCGTGGAAAATCTTAATTACCTCTCCTAGTTTATCAATATCCAATGATTCTTGGATTATGCACGAGAAAGGAGGAACGTTTTTTTAAGATGGCCTGCTAGAAATCAAAACTAAAAATCTCTAAAACTATAGAAAGATATTTCGATATCAGTTGGGAGAATCAGTGCCAACATGTAAGACTGTGACCGGGACTGCCGAAGGAATTAAGAAAACGGATCATACAAAAGTTCAGTTTACAAGGAAGTGTTCGATTAGTTTTTTAAGTATTTATGAGTAGCGTTTTTGTTTCTCCTGGTTTAGCCTAGCAGGCCTTGCACAAAGCAGAAAAGGGGAGAGTGGGAGATAGAAATCGAGTCCAGTCCATAAGTAAACCTAAAGGCGTTTACTCGTGCTACTTAGTGTGATTTAAATGTAGTGACTAGTGTCGTGGCAATGCATAAACTTTATAAATACAAATTCAAGAGACTCTTATAATATCCCCGAGTCAAGTAATTTACTCTTTAGTGGCTTATTAGCGACCAAATTTTAATTTATTTGCCAGATAATATTTTTTTAGGTGCAAAAATAGATAGAGAAATTGTGTTCATCTGTTCTTGACAGTTCACGACTTCCGTATCTCAAATTACAAGTGTAAAAAAATTCATCTGCTGCAGAAACAGTTACATTGACAAACTTTCACTCATCGGAATCATCTAATTTTTACGACCTTACATAGTTGTTTGTTTTGAACACCATAAAACTGGTATTAAGAGAGCA
>JAOBRD020927007.1:0-12395 GCA_027575215.2 Hydrozoanthus sils | reverse complement strand
CGAGACGTTTGTGCAGTTTTTCCAGTCGATTGTTTATGTGTGATATATAGGGCCCGGTTGTTCGAAACCGGTTAATTTTTACACTGGTTTAGGAAATATTTAATCACTTACTTTTACGACTATAGAAGTAATCACAGATTAGCAAAGTGGGATCGGCATCCCTGTCAGAGTTATTCATAAGAAGAGTTAAAAGAGAGTACGTTTTACTGTTGGAATCCTTTTTTTCTCTTCAATAAGAATTCCAATATTGTGTTTTATATTTTACAAATTGTGATTACTTTTACAATATTGGGAGTTTGGGTTTACTACCGCAGTACCGTAACTGGACAAAATGTTATTTTTTTTAGGGGGAGGGGCGGGGGGTGGCAAAGGCTCAAATCTCCGAAAAACTAAGAACAATGAGCCTCAGCCAAATTTTACTGGTCTTATAAAAAAAGCATGTATTGAGAGCACTTTCTTGACTTATAATAGATGATATGCAGATTAAAACAGCGCTTTTCATGACTATAGAGAACCAAACTCAAATGTCACGTTTTTGTGAGATATGATAAGAGTTGAGTCAAACTAAAAAAAAACATGAAAGCTACAAGGGGCTGTTAGTTTGATACAATGTAGAGTTACTCGCTTTGGCCGGTACACAGGAATATTAACTTGGGTTTGAATTCCACAGATTTATTACTGAGCTTCACTGTTCTTGTTACAGCTGTGTCTTCTCTACTCTGAGAACACAGTACTAAGGCTAAACCTTAATACAGCGACTCTGATAAACAAGATTGGCATTGTCACTCAAACCTAATATCGACTAAAAGAGGTTGAGGGACACTTTCAAGCTGACCCTATATGGAAAGAGCACTTCAAGATACGCCCTTATGTCCGCGCAGAAAAAAGGATAAAAATTGTAACCAGTATTTATTTGTTTACCTGAAAACTAAGTAAAACAGATGAAAAACTGTAGGAGAAGAACCGAACGTGCTCCAAACCTCAGAAATGGTTTCCCGCACTTTCCTGTCGAAATTTGGACATTCAAGGAAAGGTAATTAAAAAGTTTGGGTTGCTGAAAGTTGGACGATTTACTCGTGACGTCTTTACTAATTATTTTGTTTATTTTAGTAAGCTCTGCCCGCTTGATCTTGAGAATGTTTACTCTGACTTAAGGGGGGACGGACTTACCTTGGAAGTGTCTCGTACGTTTTGTTACACGCTTTTTTTTATAAGAACAATTTTATAGGAACAACGAGGCTCAGATTGGCGAAAATTAAAGAACAGTCTCGAGAAAATGGCTCGGCGAATTCGTTTTTTAACACATGTATTGCAACACCTGTTTGGTTTAGTGTTTTTTCGATTTAAAAACATATAGAAATAAGAACAATTTGAGAACAATTTGAGGCTCAAATTGCCAAAAAATTAAGAACAATGAGCCTCGGCCAAATTTACTGGTTCTTTTAAAAAAAAGCGTGTACTATAGAAGTAGAACATAATATTAGCTTAATCCGTTGTTGAATCAATAAATCAGCTATAACATTTACATTGACTTGATCTAGATCTGACCTTGCGTTCAGGGTCAAGCTAAGCCAAACGAATCACTATAAGTATGATTACGCCAAAATATCTCATGATCACTATACTCTATGTACATTATCTGGCAATCATTTTAAAGTCAAACTTTATCCAATTTCAAAGTCTCGACTCATAAACAAATTAATTAGATATTGTTTTTCGTTTACATAAAGTTGGTTTAAAGTATTCATATGTCATCACTCGTGTTTTAAAGTACGCATTCGTAATTGGCTTTGATCGTGCATGTATCATCATAAGACATAACAACACTCTACGTGAAAAGAGACTGACTCGTGACAGTTTGTATGCACTTCTTACCAAGCCGTTAAAAAATGACAATACGTTAGTGTTATTACCGCTATCAACAGCTTACAACTGAGAGTACCTCAAATGTGGTGCAGTCTTCGCGCATAAACGTGAACAATTTTCACCGTTGGCATCAGTTGACCGGAACAGGAAGGAGGCTGACTAAGCAGATTATAATAATGTTCTTAACACCTGTTCTAGCGGAATGGAAAGCCAACTTTTTTTGAGTCGGTTTCTGCTTCACACGGAGAAAAGTGTCCTTTAATTGGCGGTACATTTGGGAAGCAAGGCCTTCATAAGAACATTATATAATTTTAGAACAATTTTTCTGTTTCTATTTTATATTTTGTGTTTATAATGCAATAGCTGTTTTTTCATTCTTGAGATCGAGAGTTTAAATTAAGTCACTGAGCCGGCATTAAAGCGAGCGTACAAGTTTTCTCTAACAAAGCATTTTTACACACTTAAAAATATATAAAATAGTTTAGACTTTAGTTGATCATAATTTGATACACGTGAAACACGATCAGGGTGGTATAGCTTGATAAACTCAATTCTTGGGGTAGTGAATGGTCAATTAAATAAATGAAAGTCGCAGCAAATTACGGCTTGTTCTCGAAATTTTGTCATTGTTTTGTCATGTCTCGATCGAGATCTCCCATTCTTTATTTTTTTCTCCGTCTAGCAGTCTCGGATTTTCTAACAAAATGGCTCGCAGTTCTAGCCTGTGAACTGGCTCTTTGTTCGAGGCCTGGGAACTGAAGTAGCCAGTGTTCACAGGCTAGACATCAGTCCGGCAGAGCTTGAAATGTTTATTTTGTCGAAACTTGTCAGTTGGTCATTTAGTTGGTATTTTAAGATTCGTTCTCGCTCTCAGATTATTCACTGTTTTCCAAAGTCTTGGGCTCGAGTTTGGAAAGGTCGTCTTGGGCATCTCGGACAGTTTTTGCTACCCCTTCTTTGCGCTCTTTGTATCAGCCAGTTAAACATCCTGTCGGCTAAATAAATTGTAATGGAGTAAACCATAAATATTTATAAAACTATACTGAATGGGACCTCGAAAACCGTTCGGCATGTAACTTAGAATTGAATTTAATTAATGTCCACGAAATCATTCATATTTGCCTCGTTGGTAGTTGATACTTTTTAGTTTAAGGCTTGGTTAAAAAAATTGATGAGCAAAATTAAAACGTTACTTTAGTTAACACTCAAGGCGATCAATGCTGTAATAACTTGTCAATACAAACTTGCAGTGACAACAATCCAATTTACCCAATGGAGAAAAGAAGATAATTTATTTGAAATATCGGTTTAAAGGGTTTGTAACTGATTAGAGTTACTATCGGTTCTGAATTTTTGGTTGTTACATCAAGAATTAATCCAAATCAGCCCGAGACACATTTCTGTGCGTATGCAAGAATTTTATGCTTTCCTTATTAAACTATATTGTTTGTTAGCTTATTTAATTCTTTTTGTCAACTCCTCTGTTAATCATTGTAATTTCTAAGCAAGAAATATTTTGTGCTTATCGTGACATAGAAGACAAGTTGCAGTTGGGTAGCCCGTGTAAAATTGCGAAAAACATTTTGTTGAACCCCGACCCCATGTCAAGGACTGACGAAATACTACTCGTTTTCGTGCGATCAAGCTGTCCAATAAAACAGGTCTTCGGTTACGCTTCAAAGTAATCTACGATAATCCTCCTGGTCTGAGGTGTTAGTCCTTTAACCTCTCTACACGACATTGTGCCGCGGCTTAGCCAGGCCAGATTATATTATCTCAAATGATACCACTTCTTTGATACCTGCACTAACCCTTTATGGTTCCTACGATCATAAAAAGGACTACTGCACCTAAAATCTAATCTGTACATGATGCCAGATTAAGATATCACACCAAGTTTTTCCTCCTTTTTTATGATATCTTTTACACACCTGGAGCTCTAGCTATGTCAGTATCCCGGCAATGAAACAGAGGTAAGGACCACCTTTGGGCAAACTCGCACCAACTTTTGAGACTAGACTAAAGAACACTCGCCCCTTCAGTTTCAAGTCTTAACCTAACTTGTTGCGTGTTTTTGTAAGTTAAAGTAGTGTCCCAGAGCGCAGACAAACCCTAAAGATAAAGTACAATCGAGCCGCTTCAACGCGAATAATATTTACCAAGTACTTTTTGATAGCAATTTAATATGGAATGCTTTTGACAAGTGATGTCCGAGTGGAGTGAAATGTGAAAATTTTTCAACAACGCACGCATTTCAGTAATTAATGCATGCTAACCACAGCCCAGTGCAATCTGGCCTTGTTTATTAAACTGAAAGTTTTCAACATATTTATGTGTGTGAGGGAGGATCCTCCCCCTTCCCCCCCCCCCCGGATACCGTATACGGGTTTAGCTTTATCTTAAATATCTTATCTGCTTTCACAATAGACAGCTCGATTTCGATTTCTCTACTTTCAACAAAAAGGTTGTCACTTGTTTGTGAGCAAGGACAAGACAAACTTCCTTTAAGCTCTGATTGTGTGAAGGGCGGAAGTGGGAGGCGTCACGTGTATGAGGCCGGTGATATAAATGAAATTTGCTGCTGTTGCAAAATTGAATTCGGAAGCTTTTTGTTACCAACCTGTGAACGGAACACACGCACAGGCTAGGGAGGGACTGCGAAGGAATCGAATTGTTACATCACTCCGAGTTTATGTGTAAATTTTTGAACGATTTCCTCTGGAACTAACTATCATATAGACTCAAACGACAGGTAAGACAGGTTTTTTTTGTTTGAGCGATCTCGCTTTTGTGGTTAATTTATAAGACATCATATTATGAAGGTCATGGGTTTCAATTTTTGTTCACAACGTGAAGCTGATGGTGCTGACTGTTTGTCTATGTTGAAGACCTTAATTCTTGATCATTTCATTTCTTATTCGTAGAAATATATATGTGCAACTAGTGATACAGACAGTAGTAGTCACTACTTAGATCATGAAGATTTTTGCAATGAAGCTTTTTAAGGTTACAAAAGTCTGTAAGAAAACCTAATATCTCAACATTATGTTTTAGCAATGCGTTGTAGTTACAGCTGTTATCTGCAAGCAGAATGAAAGACAAAGCGTTTGATATTAAGCATACAAGTACTGTTTTTTGAGTAGCTTCAGTACCATTGCCTTGAAACTGTATTTTGGAGCTACTTTAGCCTTTAGGAAGTGCGATGCTGCTCAGAAATAAAGTTAACTGCCACGTCGATTTACGACTGAAAGGTCGACTTTCAAACAGAAATATTAGCATAGTCATCTGAAACAAAGCTCTCTAATTGAAAGAGATAAGTCCCAGAAAGTACATAGTGTAACTGAGCAAATTGCAGAAAGAAACACAATGTTGAAATACTGCAGGCATAATCGAATCATCAGCTAAAGCTTTGTTAGCACGAGCCAATCAAAGTTGTATTACGCAGCTATTCAGCTATCAGAAACTTATCAACAAATGGTTTAAAATCTGCCTGATATTATATTGTACTGTGCTGCTTTTATTCCTTGACTTGGACAGAATATTTGTTTAACGTACACTATCGATGTTGTTGTAGCAACCTGTCAAGCGGTGTTCGTCTACACTCTCGCCTAGCTTGCTCAGTTGTAACAGAAGGTAATCCCTCGTCGGCAGAAAGTACTGGGTTTCTCCTATTCTGTTATCAAACGTATAAGGTTCCACAATAACCAAGTTGGTATTAAGCAAAAGGAGTACACCCTTTTTACTTTATGCTATTTGTCGAAGTAGGATGACTCGCAACAATATTCTGTCCACTAAACACTCTTTTGTGAATTACTTGTCACTTGAAACGCCTAATGGCATAGCCTGACTCAGAAGTGGAAATACTCCTAGAGCCGCTGAGATGGAATTATCTGTTTTCAAGTCAAAAACAATTTTAAAACAGTTATTTTGTTATTAGTACTAAATTAATCTGAAAGCTTCGGTTGGACCTTTTACTAGACTGCTTAGTTCTAGAATTCCTGTCAGTTAAATTCTAAAGGGGGCGGCAATTGAGCAGTTTATTTTTCCTTTCATAATATTGTGTTTGTTAAGTTCTGCTTTCATGTTATTTTGTATCCCCGCTGTGAAGCCAACACCGTGAGAACGTTTATACTTACTGTCTCTAAACTGCTGCACTTAGTGTGCGACTAATTCTGTGTGCGTATCGATCTGCCTGTAGCGAGCCCATCTAACATTTAGCAAAATATTTTATCACGCCCTCAAAGATCTTGAATTCTATACTGATACTCAAATTATGACTTTATTCTTAATCCCTTTATTTGTATTACTGACAGATGAACAACACGACTTTCAGCTCCTATTTTAGATCGCAGGAGGTATTTTCGTCTTCCTGTAGCTGTACTGAAAATAGCTCTTTACTAAAACAACTCCCATGCAATGTCTGACGTTTTTTTTTCGCTTGGTTTAAAAAACTATATATAATTATCAGTTTCGGCAGAGAAAGACTGGATAAGATACTGAAAATAGCTCTTTACTAAAAGAACTCACATGCAATGTCTGATGTTTTTTTCAGATCGCAGGAGGTTTTTTCGTCTTCCTGTACTGAAAATAGTTCTTTACTAACACACAACTCACATGCAATGTCTGATGTTTTTTTCGCTTGCTTTAAAAAACTATATATAATTATCAGTTTCGGCAGAGAAAGACTAGATAAGATTAAGAACTGTATAGTTTTTCACTGCGTAAGCGGGAATAAATTTTGATCTCCAAGGAAACTGAGTAACATTTCTGAATTTCAAGCCGAAATCAAAGGTTAGTAACAGTAGTCCAAAATTTGAAAAACCTTATTTTTAAAGGAAGTGCAGTTTTGAACGGAATCCCGGATTAATTTACTTTTAGTTTAAAAGGGCAGACACGTTTGTTTGTTTTTAATCCGTACAAAGAGAAAGCTAAATGCTCTCGGTGCAATTTTGTAATCAAAAGAGTGCGTTTAACTCATGAACACTGAGAAAATATTCGAAGTGAGCCAAAACAGAAAACGTTTGCTGAGATTTAGAACTTTCCGCTGTTCTTTCTACACTACTGTATGATCAAAGCGGGGTATGCTAAAAATGTAAAAACAATAACTCACAACAGCAACAGGAAAAGCATTATAGTTACTTTTTACTGAAAAACAACGAAATTTTCAGCAGCCATGCCAGCAGTCTGTAGGGGGGGGGGGTACGAGTGTACCCTTCACACCCCCCTTCCCTATCGGCCTGCGCATGCAGTTCTCAATAACATGTGGTTTGTTGTAGTTAAACATTTTTCAAAGTTTCTGAGGATCATTGATCAGGTACATGTCAAGAAATGATTGTTGTTTTGTTATCTTTCTACTTGTGAGTCACTGACATAATATTGCAACCTCTCTAATTTGCATATTTGAAAAACCTTAATATCTTGAGCAGCAACAAAAGAGTTGTTTCAGTGACATAAATGACATTTTTCAAAATTAGACATGTCTGATAATGGGTTGGCTGTTTGTTGGGTATAGTTGGTAATAAAAACAATGTAATAATTGCTTGTCAGTTAGCTTGTTTTACAGAAATTTTCTGATATAATGGTGAATGTTAAAAGTCAGTATCTGTGATATTTCTCAGGCATGATTCAATGAAAAGTTTTCTTTAGATATAATCATTTTGGTCTTACCGAAGTTATTCACTTTTAAGCCGCACTCACTATTAAGCAGCAACCCCCATTTTATGTACAGTAGAGACACAATGAACACACTTTTGTCAAGTTCATTTTTGGAAAACACTCATTTTTTTACAAAAACTTGGTTTTAAGCTGCAACCCAACCCAACCTGGCTTTGCATTCAAGATTTAGGAATAATGTGAAAAAATGGTGCAGCTTAAAAATGAATTACTGATAATATAAAAATTTACACCCTCACTTTCACAATAAGTATTTAAAACAATATATATATTCACAATGTTGCCATACAAGCTACCTTAACTTGTGTTAATCTTAATAAGAAGTTCTTTATTTTTTCACCAAGGAAGCCATTAGATCCATGTTCTTATTATAAGTTACTCTTTGAAAAGACTGAATGATTTAAGCATGTGCCTTTACAATTATTCAAATAGGAATGGTTGGAGTAGCAAGCAAAACTCGCTCTTTGATAAAGTCATCAAAGTATTGTCGTCTTTACGTCTTGCAAGACTGACATATGATTCGGTAAGATTGTGTTTTGATTACCAGCATTTAATAAACTCTCTCTTGGCCAGGTTAAATAAAAACATAGATGAGAAATTTTTGAGCAGAGCTTTCCACAACAATGAATTTTCATTTGGTGTTTTTAGCTTAGTGAATGGTATTCATCTTACAGGCTCATTAACTTGTGGTTTCTGTAGACTACAACAGTATTAAATTGCATGGACGTGAATAAAAAGATTTTAATATTACTGTTTTTGTTCATCTTCTTTAAGACCTTTTTGTTGATAACAGCTTCACTCCATCTTTTATTTTGATATCAGAAGTCTCTCGAGTATTCTGTTAGCAGAGCGGCTGAGATTGGTGTCAGAAGTCGTGCCAGTACAGTGTTCTAGCTAGGCCAAAAGGAAGGGTGCAACACTCTGTCACGGCATCTAGCACTCTGTCACTCTCAGAGCCTCGGCCTTATTATATCATAAGCAAAATAATAAAAGTTTTGATGTTTTGACTCTATATTTCTCAAAGTTCTTAACCATTTTGAACAATCTTTCAAAACAATGTACAGTAGTTCTGAGCCAAATTAATCAGTCAGCAGTTTCTTTGCATTTTGCCAAAGTGCTTGCTTTATAATATATTAATAGCAATATTATAGCAATAACGAATTGGTTCACCCTGTTGTTAATTATTTTTTGCTAGCTAGAACACTGCAGTAGTGAGCAGTTTAGTGAGATATGAAAATCTAGTCATTTTCTCTGCCCTTCAACTTGTTTCTGTTTCTTTGATTCTGACTTCAAACAACTTCAAGTTACCCAATGAACCAGTGTTAAGAAGGATTGCTACCGACAAAGCAACAAAGAGGCTGAGACAAATTTTGTGTCTTGTAGAATGGGTAAGTGGCATCATGTTTAAGTTGACTTTGGCCATGTTTCATTTCTTAAGAATTTATAAAGCCACATTAGGGAAAAGTGCTTTTCATGCATTCAGATTGTAGTGACTAACTCTAAGGAAGTGCTTTCCATCTATTAGTGGTCGAGGAGAACCTAAGTGGTTTTACAATTATTCTTTGGTTTTGAAAGAGCAAGCCATTCAGTAAATGAGAAGGCTGTTCCCTGGGGGATAAAGTTGAAAACAAAGTTAAGTTTAATGGTGTGTGATTGCAAGTTCTCCACTCTTTTCAGCCTAATACTATAAGGTGAAAGGTTATCTAGATTGCAATGGGCCATGTTCATACTGTAAGGTAAAAGGTTAGAATGCAGTGGGCCATGTTCATACTGTAAGGGGAAAGGTTAGAATGCAGTGGGCCATGTTCATACTGTAAGGTGAAAGATTAGAATGCAGTGGGCCATGTTCATACTGTAAGAGGAAAGGTTAGAATGCAGTTGGCTGTGTTCATACTGTAAGGTGAAAGGTTAGAATGCAGTGGGCTGTGTTCATACTGTAAGGTGAAAGGTTAGAATGCAGTGGGCCGTGTTCATACTGTAAGGTGAAAGGTTAGAATGCAGTGGACCATGTTCATACTGTAAGGTGAAAGGTTAGAATGCAGTGGGCCATGTTCATACTGTAAGGGGAAAGGTTAGAAATGCAATGGGCCATTTTCATACTGTAAGGTGAAAGGTTAGAATGCAGTGGGCCATGTTCATACTGTAAGGTGAAAGGTTAGAATGCAGTGGGCCGTGTTCATACTGTAAGGTGAAAGATTAGAATGCAGTGGGCCGTGTTCATACTGTAAGGTGAAAGATTAGAATGCAGTGGGCCATGTTCATACTGTAAGGTGAAAGATTAGAATGCAGTGGGCCATGTTCATACTGTAAGGGGAAAGGTTAGAATGCAGTGGGCCATGTTCATACTGTAAGGTGAAAGATTAGAATGCAGTGGGCCATGTTCATACTGTAAGGTGAAAGATTAGAATGCAGTGGGCCATGTTCATACTGTAAGGGGAAAGATTAGAATGCAGTGGGCCGTGTTCATACTGTAAGGTGAAAGGTTGGAATGCAGTGGACCATGTTCATACTGTAAGGTGAAAGGTTAGAATGCAGTAGGCCATGTGCATGTTCATACTGTAAGGTGAAAGGTTAGAATGCAGTAGGCGGTGTTCATACTGTAAGGTGAAAGGTTAGAATGCAGTGGGCCATTTTCATACTGTAAGGTGAAAGGTTAGAATGCATTGGGCCATGTGATGTTCATACTGTAAGGTAAAAGGTTAGAATGCAGTGGGCCATGTGCATGTTCATACTGTAAGGTGAAAGGTTAGAATGCAGTAGGCCGTGTTCATACTGTAAGGTGAAAGGTTAGAATGCAGTGGGCCATGTGCATGTTCATACTGTAAGGTGAAAGGTTAGAATGCAGTGGGCCATGTGCATGTTCATACTGTAAGGTAAAAGGTTAGAATGCAGTGGGCCGTGTTCATTCTGTAAGGTGAAAGGTTAGAATGCAGTGGGCCATGTTCATACTGTAAGGTAAAAGGTTAGAAATGCAATGGGCCATTTTCATACTTTAAGGTGAAAGGTTAGAAAGAAATGGGCCTTGACCATACTGTAAGGTGAAAGGTTAGAATGCAGTGGGCCTTGTTCATACTGTAAGGTGAAAGGTTAGAATGCAGTTGGCCATGTTCATACTGTAAGGTGAAAGATTAGAATGCAGTGGGCCATGTTCATACTGTAAGGGGAAAGATTAGAATGCAGTGGGCCGTGTTCATACTGTAAGGTGAAAGGTTGGAATGCAGTGGACCATGTTCATACTGTAAGGTGAAAGGTTAGAATGCAGTAGGCCATGTGCATGTTCATACTGTAAGGTGAAAGGTTAGAATGCAGTAGGCGGTGTTCATACTGTAAGGTGAAAGGTTAGAATGCAGTGGGCCATTTTCATACTGTAAGGTGAAAGGTTAGAATGCATTGGGCCATGTGATGTTCATACTGTAAGGTAAAAGGTTAGAATGCAGTGGGCCATGTGCATGTTCATACTGTAAGGTGAAAGGTTAGAATGCAGTAGGCCGTGTTCATACTGTAAGGTGAAAGGTTAGAATGCAGTGGGCCATGTGCATGTTCATACTGTAAGGTGAAAGGTTAGAATGCAGTGGGCCATGTGCATGTTCATACTGTAAGGTAAAAGGTTAGAATGCAGTGGGCCGTGTTCATTCTGTAAGGTGAAAGGTTAGAATGCAGTGGGCCATGTTCATACTGTAAGGTAAAAGGTTAGAAATGCAATGGGCCATTTTCATACTTTAAGGTGAAAGGTTAGAAAGAAATGGGCCTTGACCATACTGTAAGGTGAAAGGTTAGAATGCAGTGGGCCTTGTTCATACTGTAAGGTGAAAGGTTAGAATGCAGTTGGCCATGTTCATACTGTAAGGTGAAAGGTTAGAATGCAGTGGGCCATGTTCATACTGTAAGGTGAAAGGTTAGAATGCAGTGGGCCATGTTCATACTGTAAGGTGAAAGGTTAGAAAAGCAATGGGTCATGTTCATTCTTTAAGGTGAAAGGTGAAAGGTTAGAATGAAATGGGCCTTGATCATACTGCAAGGTGAAAGGTTAAAATGCAATGGGTCTTGTGCATGATACTGAAAGGTATGATCGCAATTGGCCTTGTTTATACTGAAACTTAGGTGAAAGTTTAGAATGCAAAGGGCCTTGTTTCTGGATTATCCATTGTTCTAAAATTGTTAACTTTTTCGATGATAATTTTATGTTAACAACATTGCAACTGAAACAATCCACTTGTTTTATCCTCTTGATTTACATATTTGTTATAATGAAGAGAAGTTTTATCAAAATAGGCAGCCAAGATAAAAAGAATAAAATACGCCTAAGCTTTCTATCTGTCGGTTTGGATTTATTCTTGAACCTACCATTCATTGATAAAATATTTTAGTGCTTCATAAAGTCTGGATATGACTAAATATGGTTGGGAATTATGGTTCATAAAGTACTTTATGTTGGTTGTTATGACTTTTTTTGTCACTTACTTGATATGTAGTTGTTATTCATTTTGAGGCCAAACTTCCTGGGAATATAAAAGACTTTACTTTGCTTTTTTGCTAGGAAAGCAAGCTCACTAGCTGGCTGCATACAACTCTTGTAGACGGTCTTAGTATACCTTTGCTGGCTTGCTATCTTGATGTACTACAGACCCTTAAAGCAAAGGTAAAGTTTTGTTTCCTTGTACCTTTAATGATTGAAGGGAACAGGATTTAATTGGGTAGTTCCAGAAAATATCCATACCCCCACTATGGACAGCACTGACATTTTATTCCCTCCTCAGATGCATTCAGAAATTCCAGGGTTGGGGGGGGGGGGGGGGGGGGGGGGGGTGGGGGGGGGGGGGGGGGGGGGGGGGGGGGGGGGGGGGGGGGGGGGGGGG
>JAOBRD020926788.1:0-12396 GCA_027575215.2 Hydrozoanthus sils | reverse complement strand
TATTCGATTTTTGAGTTCACAGATGACAACAGTTTTAATCTGGAACTTAAAAAAATAAGCTTGATAGGGACTTTAACATTATCAAGTGCTTCTTTATAACAACGGCTTGATTATAGTTCGAGTTTATAATGCATCATCCGAAACTGATGATGAACAACTGTTTAGAATGAGAGATCATTGCAATTATCACGAATCTCTTCATAATGCTTCATAAAACGTTAGGGTTTACATCATCATTACCATCATCATCATCATCTGACATATAACCAGAATGGGAACGAAGAAAATACGTTTGGCTTGGTTTCAATTATTCAAATAAAATTCTCCGATTTTGTGCACTTTTCGCGGATTTTCCTTATTTTTATCTGGAGTATATTTCCCAAACTCCACTGAACTTTCTGAAATCTAACATATATGTTTTTCTGCTAAAGCACAAAAATACAGGACGCTTTTTCTATAGTGTTGGCGGTGCAGTGGCCAAAAGGTTAGCTTGTTCGACTCGTAATCTTAGGGTCACGAGTTGGAGCCCTGGCCAGAACACTGTTTTTGTCCTTCAGTAAGACACTTTTTCTGACCTGCTCCAGTCAACTCAGCTCTATAAATGAGTACCAGTTCTGCTGGGGGCTAACCTGCGATAGATTAGTATCCTGTCTAGGGGGAGTCAAAGACTCTCATCCGCTTAACTCTATGGAAATAGGGGATAAGCGCTGGCATCATGGGCCACATTGGCTTGAGAAAGAATATAGCTTAGCTTCTTGCAATGACTTTTCTGGGTGTTCCATTTACTAACGAAAGTGCACGCTTTTCAGGGTTTTCTGTTTACTAACTCTTGTTGGCTTTGTTATTCCCACTATAAAACGGGTAAGAGCCCCCTTGAAATCAGGAAATCTATTTACTGTTTGAAGGCATTGTTGAAAAAAATAGGAAAAGTTTAATCATGAAACAAGATTCATCAATCCAAACCTTACCTTGACAAACAACATGGAGCCGAAGAGGTTTTTCCGGGTCCCACCTTATGCAGGAAACTCGTTGCGCGTTTGATGCTGGAAATGCCAATTCCTGTTTGAGATACCAGTGGTAGTTGTTCACAGACCATAGTTGCACTAGATTATGAAGATTGGATACTTTATGGTTAGTAAAGGACAAGTCGTTTGCGTATTTATTGGTTGGAACTTGACATAGAAAATAGCATACTTAAAGTCGAGTGAAGAGAAATCTTAAAACCAGTTAAATTGGGAAACACCATCTGGTGTCACTTTTGCAACTATGCTGGCTTACGACTTGCAAGCTTTTCTTTTCTCTTTTGAGAACACAGCCATTTCCATCAGTGAAGATCTTAATCTCCTTGGTATCACTATAGATAATAAGTTGAAGTACGACAAACAGATTGCTAAAGTGACAAGAAAGGCATCTCAGCAGATTGCAGAATTAAAACGGATGAGAAACATGCTGTAACTTGAAATTAAAAAAGACATCTACCAATCATTCATAGCTCCACACTTTAATCACTGCTCTGACGTGTGGCATTTTTGTAGTAAGAGTTCATCTGAAAAGTTAGAAAAGTAAATGAAAGAGCACTGCGGTTTGTATTTAAAGATAAAAACAGTTCTTACAAGCAGTTACTGAATAAACTGGGTACTCTATCATTGTATGAACAAAGAATAATGAAAATGGCCTCCGTTGTCTTTAAAGTGCTGAATCACGGGGTCAATATTCCTCACTCAACGAAGAATCACAACATATAATCTACGAGGTAAAGACATCTTAACATTACCCAAGATTAACTCTACAAGACAAGGCTTAAAACCATGGAGGTATTTGGCCCTTAAAATATGGAACGCTTTACCAGATACAATAAGACATGAAATTGGATTCAACAGTTTTAAAAAACATTTAAAGAAGATTGATTTTAACCGTCTTTTGAATACATAAATGCAAAACAATATACATGTGTGTATATTTTATATACTTATATATTTTAAGTTCGATATATTTTAAATTTTATGTATATATGTCTATATTTTAGAGTTTTTTTCTTTTTTTAGTATTGCAGCAATTTTAATATACAATCATTTACTTTTTTATCATCATTATATATTAATTTTGTGTTGTGGCAGCACCTGAGAATTAGCGATATACTTCTACTGAGCTAAGTGTACTTGACCACGTTAAATAAAGGTTATTATTATTATTTCAAACCCATTTAAATCCCATGAAGGATTTGACATAACTTTGTGTCTGTTGGGACGTGTCCAGTAAGACTACCCCCCAAGATGCGACTAAAGCTTTTTCTCGTTAAGATGAACTAGTAGATCGTATGGTGAGATCATCCGGGTTAGTGTAGTCCTGAGGACTGTTGTCGACAACTGTGTGGAAGTCATCTTCAGAGTCAAGTGAATAATACTGCGTCAGTTGAATACTAATATAGTCTGGTCCACGAATACTTATTGGTTGATTAAGTTGTAATGTGATTGGTTGGCACTATTCCTCACTTGACTCTGAAGATTACTAACTCCAATGTTGAAACGTCAGTCACTTACACTGACAACTGTCCTTCTCAGGACTACACTAACCCGGACGATCTCACCATACGATCTACTGTTACTCCTGGGTTCAAACCATTTACCGTTTTAAGATGAACTAGAAAAATAAAACACATGCCACAGCTGCAAAGTTGTGGTGACTTTACCGTACGATTTCGGTACAAAGTCCTCTTGCTGCACGTGCTCAGAAGCTGGTAGTTCCTCAAGCCATACGACCAAAACAGTAGAGTCGTTGCTCCATTGCATCTCAACTACCTGACGTTTCAAAGCCAAGCAGAAACATATAGACTTAGCAAAAACAATATTGAGCTGGCTGACAAAACTTTTAAACTTGATTGTATAAAAACGTAGATTTCCTTTTGCCTTTTTATGTGGTTGAAAGAGTACAGGCTGACCGACAGAACACTTCTTCACTGACTTTCCATCAAGGGTGTAACATACCTCTGTGATGTCTTCATTGTTTTGCTGTTCTTCGAGAGCAGTTAGAGAGAACTACAACCATAGATGTGAAATAATGATAAAACAACACAAGTCCTGTAGTGGTATCTGTGTATGCTAAGTTTTGGCGCGAATTTGTCTGGGCTGTTGCAAACATATCACGTTGTGTAAATGTGATATATTATAAAGCGAAATGTTCCCAGCACTTGGTTGTATCACCATGTTAGGTTACTTGTGCTACCATTTGGCGCATAAAGTTCCACGCTATATTTAAAAATCCTAAATCGTAGCAGAACATGAACAGGAGTGCGTATTGGTTTGGACATAATGGACGAGGGTAAAATTATCACATATTAAAAATAATTTTTCAATTCAATAAAAAAACCAAGCACGAACTCTTTTAGGTTTAGTAAATGTGCATTCTGCATATGCGTCTTAACATGTCAAAGTTCAGGAATGTAATCACTTTGTTAGCAAACTTCTCAGAAGCTTCCTACCTTAACTTCCATTCGTTCAAAGGGAAGAATGAACTCGCCATGTCTTAGTCCATTTCGCTCAAAAAAGATCACTTCATGCCTGTGGGGTTTTCTTTGAGTTGCTGCAATTAGACTTCCAGAAGGCCTGAAATGCAAAGTCAAGTTTTTAGTAGAGTGAGTATATTTTAACAATTGTATTTCAAAGAAAGGTCTTTGACAACAATGCGAGACCAAGAGATCGATACAAATGCTACAACATGGAGACCAAACGATACATGGAGAAGGATAGTGGAGGAACAATACCAGTTTGGTCGGAGGAGTTTGAGGAAGCTGCACAAGCGGCAAGGAAGAGGGCAGAATAGGGAATTTTTGCCGTTTCTTATGTGACATTTGGCACCAAAAGGAACAATGATGATGACAGTAATGATGATAATAAGGATTATGATGATGATGATGACAATGTTGGTGATGATGATGACGTCAAGAAGAACTTGCTTGGTATTCTTTGCAACCTTATGGCTAACTGACATGCCTAAAATGACCTAATTTCTTACATAGCCCTGGAATGGTTGTAATACAATCTGCTTCATTAAATGGATGCACTAATTCGTACTTGTCAAGGTATTGCGGAATACTTGTGTACCTGAAATCAACCTTGCAAGGCTCTGCAACGGACTGCTACAGATAACGAATCTGAATTGAGATTTTAAAGAACTTTATGTAGATGATTGTTTATTTACAAGGCCCGCAGTTGACCAAGCTGCAACAGCAGCACTTCAGTTAATAACTATGTTGTGGAAAGTGAATTTCCGATTGACTAAGTTTATGTCCAATTCCAAGAAAGTGTTGGCAAAATCCCTGCAGAAGTCGGATCACCAAAAATCTCGATGATTTGAACTAACTGCCAGTTGAAAGAACTCTTGGCATGCAGTGGAACGTTCAGTATGACACATTTGGAGTCAAGGTAGTTCTGTCCCTCAAACGTCACAAAGATCACACTCGCAGAAGCTCTACATTGTGATCCCTTTGGCATTTTGCGCCTATTTTACTCCCAGGGTTTACTTGCTTTGATTTGACTGTTCTGTTTATTCTTCTACGAACAAGGCAAACTATATGGTCCATTCGGCCGGTACTTAACCCAGGCTTTCGTAGTTCTAAGTTGATGAAAGTCTTCGATTCTCCCTGGACTGGACTCTGATCCATCGCAGTTTAGTCCCCACAGAAGTTGGTACTCATCTATATATACAGCTGAGTTGGCCGGAACAAGTCGGGTGTACTGTCTTGCTCAAGGACATTACACAGTGGTCTGACTGGGGCTCAAACTCACGACCCTTGGATTACGAGTCGAACACACTAACCGCTTGTCTACAGCTCCACTGACTGATCCTGCTCGCATGGATCCAGTATTACGTTAACTTCTTCTGGAAGTGACAAAGTGTAGTCTCTCACTCGACTAACGGAGCTTCGTGACAATTCAAGTAAATGCAAAAGAAATCATGACTGTCATCTAAACTCTGAATGAGCTGATATGAATTTATAAGAACACAACATTTCAGAGACCCAATAGATACTTACTTCCAGGCGAGTGCTTGTTCAAGGCAATCCACTGCTTCACTTGTTGATATCAGGACTCCTTCACGGGAAAACACGCGCAACTGACGAGCACCTAGGGAAGATAGTAGGAAGAGAAATCATGGTTTGTGTCTGAACCTTCTAACAACAAACAGGTTACACAAAAATTATGTATATACTCTAGAATTGCGAACTTATCAGCATAAGTGACAGGAGTCAAAGTGGCCAAGCAGACTACACTCATGCCTCCCACTTCTATGAACCCAGAATCGAATCCTGGACTCCGAAAGTGGGCTTGGACTTGTCAACCTGACTCTGAGGATATTTCTTTGGCTTCCCCGGTTTTCCTCCCTCAACAAGATCGTCACCCATCTATTTCTATCTGGCTGTTGAGCTGTGTTTCAGGATCATGCTTTAGCCACATAGCGGCAGCAATTGTGCGTGTGTCACCTCCCTTGCCTGTGTGTAATAAGTGTGCGTTGACACGCTTCGGTCCGACCACATTGAGCTGCGTCCTTTGCAGTTAAGTCCATGATTGCAAGTAAGGGCTACTGTATTTGGTTGCTAGATATTATTATCGTTTTGTTATCGTTATTGTTATTATTATCATCATTAATTGGGAATGAAAGGATCACCATCGTTCACCTTACCTGTATGGGGTGACAATGCACTGACAACAAAGTACTGGCCGTCTCCTCTCCAACTAACTCGACAAGCTCGATCATCCCATGGCAAGGCAGGGCAGGGTTTCTGAAAGTTCATGTTTATTTGAATCAAAAACTTTTGGGGACACTCTCCTATTTTGTGTGATAAATGGAAGAAAACTTGTAACATCACCAGAAAAGGCTACCAGCTGAATGGGGATCAGGGCTTGAACTTGCCACCAATAGGTGGCCAATGTTATTAAAAAAGGATGCTGGCTACTAGGTTTTTAATACTTGTAGCCAGCTGGCTACTTCAAGGTTACGTGGAACCTCTGTCTGCCACTGATTAATGAGAGTTATTGCATATCTAATAAAATGATAAACAATGCGATGAATGAGTAAAGCTTATCTGGTTTCTTGGGCAAACAAAACCTGGAAACAAATGAAATTATTCTTGGGCAGACAGCTACGAGATGCAGACATAGTACGGCTAACATTTTGAAAATAATTGTACAGGGCTACTCGCGCTCTGGCAAGTACCATACTTTTCCTCTAGTAGCCAGTTAGCTACTTTATTACATGAAAATTTGGCGACACGTTAATTCAGCGATCTGAAAAACCCGCATTTAGCGACACTTTAATTTAGCGATTTTTCGTAAATTATGGAAGTTCTGTACAAAAGTAACTTAATTTTTCACTACTTCACAGGCCAGCAAACAGTGTTTGAATTGCACCAAATGCGTAAGGATTGTGCAGATTATTTTGCTTACGAATTGTGTCAAACTTTGCATTGAGTCTAGGACTCCACAGCTCTTTACGAACGTGGAAACCGCATAGTCCACATGGGAATGCGAAATTTAATACGTGAGCGAGGAATCCATTTCAGTTGGATCTGAAATGAATAAATTTAATCAATACATGTAGCCATCCGATACACGTTATAATCGACCGTAAAACATGATGATCGTGTCAAACGGACCAGATGGCGGAATTTCGTATCATACCCAATTTATTTTAGAACAATTCAAATTTTTATTTAGAACAATACCCAATTTGTATTTTAACTTAGCGATTCTTTGAAAAAATTAATAATAAATTCGCTGGCTAAATCAAAGTGTTCCTTAAATTTTTTTTAATAAGGTACTTGGAAAAAAGATAACTTCGAGCCCTGCGGTATGCTTCTACACAGTTTTGATAGACAGGAATTAGACTTACAGTGTTTACCTTTCAGTTCAGGTACTCGCTGCTAATCAAGTGCAACTTTGTCTAACTACCTCGGCTGTTACGCGAATGAAAACTTAACAAAAACGTTTCGACAGTAAATTTTGAGACCAGATTCCATTTAGACCGTACTGTATCTTTTGTCAATGACAATGATGAGCGTTACTTTGAGAGACACACGGCCGGTTGTGCATTTTGACAATCGTAACATAAGGTTATTTTTTTTAACTTTTAAGTAATTGGCTTTGCCTCATGCTACTCCAACGCTTTTCTCATCCAAACTTCCCATGTTTTTCCATGGGTTTTGGAGTTAGATGTTCGTAGTTGCACTAGACTAAATTGACAACTTCGCTCACAATTAACTAGGAGGATGTAGAGTATCCATAACACGTCATGCAGTATCCATGAACTACCTTACAACTACTACTATCCTTTAGGATATGAGAAAAGCATCATGACAACGTCGTCAAAAATAGAGTATCATTTAATTAACGCGGATTTGCAAAAAGGTCGTGTTTATGTGCTTTTAATTAATGCGGTTTACTCTGATTTATGAGTTTATATCATTTTAATTAACGCTGTTTTGACACACTGATACATTCTTAATTTTATGTTTTCTGCACTTTTAACAAAAAAACAGTAACAAAGTCAGTCAACGCAACTTGAATATTGAGTTCAAAATCCGTCCAAAAATAATAACATTTACTCGGTGACGAACAATACCCTGATGAACCAGTAGAAATTCTCAAGTACATTTTCTCCAGCTCTGAAGATTCGCTTCGGGCCGTTCCAAGTGATTAATCAGATGACAAAGAAGTGACTGAAGTCATTGAAGAAGAGTCGAATGACATTATGGTTATATCGTAATTTCCAGTACAAATAAGGGGGTTTCAAAATAACAATGATTTCAAATCATGTGGTTTTAATTCAAAATTCTAACAATTAATGGGTGAGTTAATTAACGCGACTTTTTAAAAACTGCGTTAATTTAATGTTTTTTTTAAAAAAAATTTCCTGTAATAAGGTGTTTCTTAAATGATATACAATGAGTAAGGTGTGTCATACTGTATGCAAAAGTTAGGCTAGATAAAAAATCATTACTAAGTGTGATTACTTACAACTTCTTTCAGTGTTTCAGCAGTTGGTTTTCCCACGGAGCCATGGAATTGTGTCTCTTTCTTGCCCCAGCCAACATTGATGGGTTTATCTATAGAAAACGAAACACTGAATATTAAAAACAACTACTTTGGGTTTCACAACTTGATGAAGACTCACATGGGGAGTAGAGTCAGTTAGGGGAATTTAATTATTGACCCTCTGATAACCAGTCAGATTCTCTACCCACTGAGGGAGCTGAGTCACTGATAGGAATCAAACCCGTGACCCTCTTATTTTCAGTCAGATATAGTGCTACCCACCAAATGTCGTAGCTACTGAGACTCACATGGAGAGCTGAATCATTGACGAAAAATGAACTACTGAACCTTTGTTAACTAGTCATGATCAGATACTCTACCAAACTAACTAAAGAGAATTAAAAAAAGGAAAAATATGTCTTACTGGCCTTCTTTCAATCAAGCTTTCTAGTGCCAGTGTTTTTTTCTCACTGTGGGAAAGTGAGGCAGCACAAATTTCTGCAGTTCCCTTGTTTTCTCCCTTGCCATTACATGCAGATCCTTACTTTCAGGGATTGTCAAATTACAATGTTTTTTTTCAATGTTATATTTGAGTTCAGTAGATTATTGCTATGTTAAGTGACTGCTAGTGCTGATTTACAAGGTCAAATATTTTTTTCATATGTGAAGAAATCATAAAAGAACATGATTTGTGGTACTTTACAAGCATATAAAGCTAAGGAAAGTATTCCACAAGTTGAAAGCTCAGACAAATCCAACCCACAACCTGATTACCAGTCAGTACTCTACCCACTTAGCTAAAGGAACTCACAGGGGGAGCTGAATCATGAGTTAAGTTCATGTCCGCATGACATACATCTCACAACTGCTTGCTCAATATGTCCAATACTGTCATATGCATGATTCTAGTCCTCAAATGATTACATATGGAAGTTTGTAACTTGGTTTATATAAACTTTATAACCAAGTTACATTTATTTATTTACTTCCCTATGAAATCATTTGAGGACATATGATGCTTCTTAAAATAATTGTCTGCAAACAAGTTTAACTAACAGAATTGATTGAAAAAATAATGTTGAACAAACCTTCTCCAAACTCTGATGAGTGAATTGGGAATTCTGATATTGGATCAAAACCTCTTGTCATTAGGATCACAGATTCTTCCCCTGGAAACAAAAGTGACAATTGCTTCAGACATAAGATTGACAAATGAAAATAACAACTAAACCACTAAAAGAGACAGAATATTGGTTCCTTAAATTTATCTTTACCCCCAAAAGAGCTGAACATCCTTTCAGAAAAGCTCATGCACTTTCAATATTCAAGTTAAGCACTTTAAAATTGACTTCTTTTCTAAGAGGGCATTCTTTGTAATAAAATTAACTTTCTATTGTTACAGTAATTATAATTGTAATTATTTTGTTTACACTTTCTATATCTTTTCAATTTGTATTTCCACTATGTCACTGCATCATCAAACACTGAGTAAGGCAGAGGTTTCTACTGAAACATGTCTGTACTAAAACTAGGTTTAACATCTATTACTAAATATTATTTTACTAAAATCCCCAAACACTACTAAATTATTTTCTTATGCTTTACACCTTTAGGTTGTGTTGAGTCATGTTTTATAACTATCTAGTTCCCTACATCCCTTACAGTTGGAAATCTCCCTTCCCAAAGTTTAAGACAAGATTCCAACCTGTTGTAAAAACAGCAATCTCTTGGTCAGGACTCCAAGCCATACACCTCAGTCCACTGTCTACACTGCCAACACATTCCATCTGCAGTTTGTAAATTAAAGTAAAACCAGTTATCCTGTACAATTAGACAAACACATTTAAAGAAGATGTAAAAATAAGGTTCAATCAGTATAAAACAGAGCAGCTACAGTAAAGCTGATACTTGTCTTTGGCCTTATCATGGCCTATCTTGGCTCAAAATTTTCAAATTATCTAAACTGATTGCATGATTGCTCAGCAGTAAGATTAGTGTATACGTAAGTTAGAGAGGTTTTTGGTTCAAGTCCAATGTAATTGTAGCCTGTTGATTTTCAGGTCAAATCAAATGCTACTTAATGAGGGTGTAATTATATTTGCAGGAGAGGATTGGCGTGCAACTGCAAAAGGGGAAGAGAGAAGAGAGTCTGGAAATGGGAGAGAGGAGTACAGCAGAGACAGTAGAGGGAACAAGATGAGCAAGATATTTTCATCGAGGGAAGGATGAGCAAGTTTTTTTTCCTACTTAAGTGCCACAAAATTAGACTAAATTCCTCTTTTAGCTAGCTCATTATTGCACTCCATTATCACAATAAATCAAACTGGCTTAAAAAAAATTATATTAAACTACAGCTAAAGTGGCTAATTGATTGTTAGGCCGGTGCTTTTAGTATCTCCAGTTTCAGTTAAGTGGATGAGAGTCTCTGACTCCCCCTGGACAGGACACTAATCCATTGCAGGTTAGTTCCCAGCAGAACTGGTACACATTTGTACAAGGACACAAGACATTGAACTGACTGGGGGGTCGAATGCGCGACTCTAGGATTACAAATAAATACACTAACTGCTCAGCCAATGTGGGTGCCACCACCTAATATTAAACTACTGTAGTTTGAATTTAAAATTACATTTAAAAAATTCAAACCACACCTGTTCTGTTACAGAGGACCAGAGGATTACGTCTCCAGATGCAGTTGCCAAGCACACACTTTCCTGGTCAGGAAGATACTGAATTCCAATCAAACCATCAGATCCATCAGCAGAAAGAAACCCCGAGTTCACCAGTGAAACTGTTTGCAACACCTTGAATGGAATGGAATAGAATGATTTTATTAGCTCTTGTGTGAACAGGGTCTTATGGTAAGTCTGTAAACATCCTACGGCTAGAAAGACCAGCTTGTTACTCCATCTATCCAAGAACTATCTCCCTTGGTCTTCAAAGTTTCATGGTATAAAGCTATGAGAGTTAAAAGAAACTAAACCAAGATCTTAACATCCATTTAAGGGATTCTGAAATGAAGCTTGGTTAACTAGATAAACAACTAACTCAGTCTGCAGTTTAGATCAAAAAGTTCTCAACCATACAATTATCCAGGGTTTTTCATAAGTCAAAGTAGATTGTGGCAAGCAACCAAAGGTAATTGGTTATTAACAAAGGAAAACTAACATGACCTAGCTTGAATTTCTAGAATCAGGGTCTTAAAATGATTAAGGAGAAGGAGCTACCTTTGCTTTAACATCTAATAACAGTAACTTAGTATAAATTCACCTGTTGTGTAGAAGTATCAAATCCTACAAAACCTGACACAGTGGCAACATAAATGTTTCCAGTGTCACAGTCAACTGACATACATTGGGCTCCACAAGTCTCTTCAAGATCCGTCACTGGTGTACATCTCAGCAACTTGAGATTTCTCATTTTTACTTTACTAGCCTAAAAATTTGCACCAGGAATAAGTTTGGTTTCATAAAATCACCCAAGACATCTAAAAATTAGCTGTTAACAAAATAATATTCTCAGCCCATGCCAACTTATTGACAGCTCATTCTCCTCTATATATTAGCCCGTGTATGTTGCAGTTTAAACAATTATTTTTAACTTCTAGTTGGTTTAATTTTTTTTTTTGGGACCAGTTCGAAATTTATACTGGTTCGAATTTGAGTACAAATTATTCATGTGTAAGGGTGTCTGAGACAAAATAAGTTAAATTACAAATCAAATAAGGGATGCTAAAATTTGCATCAAATTATTTGTAATCAAGTAAAATTAATATTAGATAGAGTGCACTCTTTAGAGAGAAAAGGTTCAGAGGTTCAAGTCCTAGTAAATCTGAGAACAAAAATAAATAAAATAAATGAATATCTGTGTGTACTGGGGGTAATGGGGGGCTAGGGTGTTATAAGGAAGGGAAAGTGAAGGGTATTCAGGGAGGATAGTGAAGGAGAGAAAAGATTGGGGAAGTTGGATGCAAAATTTCCAATGATTTTTCCATGTTATTCTTTCCACCTCCCAAAAATACCAAAATATAATATAAAATTGATTCACTGGTTCAAAAAAAAATTTTAAATTGGTTTGAAAAAAATAAACCAGAGGTTAAAAGTGCAAAATCAATTTTTGGTAACAAGAAAATGCAAGAAATCATGCTACTATTTGACAACCTCATACAGTGTGACTAACAAGTGTGACTAACGAGTGTCACTAATGAGTATGTCAGCTTGCTCTTTGTTTTTGAAGTTCATTTTATATGCTGCAAGTATTATGTAGTATGTTTGACATGTACTACCATAAATGCACTGATATGGGGGGGGGGGGGGGGGGGGGGGGGGGGGGGGGGGGGGGGGGGGGGGGGGGGGGGGGGGGGGGG
>JAOBRD020926681.1:0-12399 GCA_027575215.2 Hydrozoanthus sils | reverse complement strand
AATGTAGCACTGAACAAGTTCTAAGCTTATCCAAGACGCAATTATACCTAATACGAAGGCAGGAAAAACATAAATAATAATTTTTTATTCTGTGTGGGACACCAACATGGCCGCTTTTTTCTTGTGTCTTTTTGCATTTCAAGGGAGAGCGCGAAAACCAAGAATACAGCCTATATGGTTTGGGCTCCCTGTGATAAATGATGCCTAATCTTGTAACTTTGACAAACAGCTAATTACCTGTTCCAGGTTATGGTAGCGTCCGTGAAAAGATCCGAGCGACTGTCGGCCCTTTGGTTTATTCTGAGAAGCTATTAGTCGCTGGACATCACCAATGTGTATATCGAACAATATCTTCTCAGCCTTGAGTAATTTGGCCAGTTGTTCATAGTCTTCCTTTGAAACCTCGATGTCCACTGATTGTCCCGGCAAGTTTGGTTCTTTCCAGAAGTCAATCTACAGTCACAGAAGAAATGATACAAGGTAGTCTAGGTTAAACACCGAATCGGATATTAAATTTTCAACCTTGAATATTGCGGTCCGAAATTTGTTATTGTATTGTACGTCATGACAGAACAAATAAATATCAAAGAAACAGTTTGTAAAGATTTCATGATGAAAAAAATACGTAATATACAAGGATAAAATTATTCGATCCGATTGAAGCATCAGATATTTTGGACAAAAGGGAAATCTTTGTTCATATTATAGCAAAAGAAGAGAAGGCCAACGCACAATGTTTTATCGCAAGCTTGTATCCTTCGGGGGAATTCGTTAATCAGCTTTTAAATTTGTTGCTTTAAAATTAGCCTTTGAACAATAAACTTTTAGTGCTTTTCATAAATCGTATCAAACAATATTATGTATATTTCAAAAGAAGCAAACTTATGTCCATAACAAATACATTTTTTAACTGCTATTCAACGGCGGCGATTAATGAAAGATCTTATCACTTTTGAAACTGCTTTCTGGCAAATTTATCAAAATACATAAAAAAAAAATTTATACCTTGATATTGTCATTGTGTTCCAGACTTTTCAAGAATTTCACCTGTGCTTCGTTTTCTGGGTTGGCCCGAATCACTTTGTCCCTTTAAGAAAAGTGAAAACACTCTGCCACTAAACAACCTTTTCTACGTTACAGAAAGAAAAAAATGAAGGCAAGCAAAAGGTCTTTTAAAGGCGTATGGTGTTCCTTAGGAAAGATATGCTGACGCAAGGTGCCAAAGCTAAGCAAGACAAAAGAAAAATTAGAAACAGGATTTCCCTAAGACATGTCTTAAATATTTCGCTGTTTCTCCCCATTGCTTCCATTGAAAACGAATCCACTAAAATTAACTGTTATTGTTCTTAGTATTTAAAGTTAAACTGAATTGAGATTTTTAGTAAAAACAAAAAATTTTCTTTGTTAAAACGCGTTTGAAATTATACTAGTCAAAGGGTTTAACTCGAGATACTGATTAGTTGTTGAACTATATACCCTTCGTTGTTCTTGGCCAGAACAGCCTTTAGGAAGACCAGACAACACACCACTGCTGCTAATTTCCTCATCGTAATTATCTTAAAACAAGGGAACCTTTAAAAACTATTTTCTCGTTGCGAGGCCTTTAAGCGCAGGTAACACAAGATTTTTGTGGCTGTGATGGCCTCAAGGGTAATAGGTCACAGTTATATTTTATGAGCCACGAAGTACAAAGGAACCAGAACAAATAAACAAACCAAAGAAGTTTGACCCCAAGGTTTAACATGTATAGTTAAACATCAATTGATTTAACACTGAAACTCAGCTTTTTTGACAAACAAATCCATTACTTTTACATATCTCTTTGTTTTTAATTAAGTGAAGTTTTGCGGTAATATCACAACAGACTTTTGAGCCACTGAACTGGATGAGTTCTTGCTTCTACGCTGTTCATGAGGCTAACCCCAGTAAGCAATATTTTCTGAAGGGTTAATGAATATAGTTTGCTTACCTGTTGTTGTTTGAGGCAATAAAGATATATTAAAACTGAGGTAAGACTGTTTTACTATGAAAATGACATCAGTGGGCGCCTTTTTTATAGTTGAAAGTGAAAAAGCCAATTTCTTACCAAATGAATCTAGCTCATGTTAAAATAATCTTTATCCTTTTTTTTGCTTTAAAGGCAGCTTTAATTTGTTACAAGTTTTCAAAGTCTGTTCATTGCAAATACACGCAGTTTCCTCACTTAGATAGAAATTCTCTGCGACCAAGAATATCAATGCGCCGTTTTGCTGGGCTTCGAAATGCATTCGATCGTTATTCGGTTTTGTTTGTTTATGGCTCCTACTTGTGCCACAAGCACAGACTTCATTTTTCGATAACATGATAGGATACCGAGTGCGCACCAATTTCACCGAAAGAAGCGAAAAAAAGTGTTTAATGTATTCAAGTTTGCCTGTAATGAAACGTAAAAAGATAAAAGCAAGAATTTTAACAGCCACCTGCAGCTCCTTGTTTGCCTTTCATGCAGGAACCAGCCTTTAGCAAACAAAGTCACTTAGGGGCTGATTACATGATTCCAGAATAAAAGTCGTTCCGGAATGAGTTTTGCTAGTCTAAATATAGATTATATAATATAACTATGTAAGTAATCGTGAAATGTGAATAAAGTCTTGTCTCTTGTCTTTCTCTCTTGCTCTGGAATGAAGTTCGACCCTTTATTCAGGTGTCAAAACCTTTTCAGTCTCAGAAGTTGAAAGATGGCACGAGTTTCACTCGAAAGGTTATTGGCTGGGCCTATCAATGGCCACATCTGCAAATCTATAGCTAACAAGTGACTGAAGGGCTGCTCCTTGGGCTAAACGGAAAAAAAAAACTTGAAAACTTCCTGGGGACTCTTTCTGTTTTATCATTGTCCAATTTCCATCGTCAATCTTTTTGAACCTTTTACTCCCCTTTGCTGCAAGTATCTTAAAGTGCTACACTGTTTCCATCATCTTGAAGACCATACGAAGGCAGTTTTCATCTCGAAACGAAGTTCGTTTTCAGTTTACATGATACTTGAACAAAATGTGGCATTCCAGAACCAGAGTTTCGTCAGGAACAAAAACCGGATAAACTCATTTTGGAACGACATCAATTTCGCGTCGGGATCATGTAAACAGGTGCAGTGAAATGTATAGCGATGGAATGAACTCCTTTTGGAGTGAAACTCGTTCCGTTATCATTTAAACAGCCCCTTATGGAAGTGATGTTTGCAATTTTCAAAGTAGGCTAAACAATCTATTTTTCTCTCTCAATCCCGAAGTTAACTAGAGCAAGCTGGCTCAAGCCCATAGTTTAGCACCCAATTTTTGGAACATGTGTAAAGATATTAGAGAGTTTGAGGGATTGTTTGAGAGTTTATTTGATCTGTTCATCTTTTGTTACTCCGTTTGCGAACTCTTCTGTTTAAAAATCTCAAACAGCTTTCTGTTCTCCCAAGCCTTTAACCCGGGTTGTATGCCTTAGTGGAGTCTTTCGAGGAAGAAAGACTTTAGGGACACATTGAATGGACTGTCTGTTTAAAAATGGAAGAGCATCCAGGTAAAATCATAATAAAATGTGAGAAAACGATCTCTGGGATAAAATTTAAAACATAGAAGCTTTCGGCTGTCTTACAACAGCCTTTATCAACTGAATAATTTATGCGTGAACGAAAAGAACTTATAAAAACTGAAGTGACTTAAAACACAAGGGAATAAAATCAATAAAGGTATAAGACAATAAAAACTCTTAAAAATATTCAATTGTTTAAAAGTATAGTATATTGACATGGCAAAGGTTTTGAATTGTTGTCTGCATGTTTTGTTGTTGCAGTGTGCCATGATTCCAGCGTCTTTCTTGTTCTAAAAGTTTTTTTTATCAATAATGCTTGTCAAAATCAATGTGAGTTGAATATTTTTACAGGTTTTTATTTTACCTTAATTCATTTTATTCCCTTGTGTTTTAATCCACTTCGGTTTTTATAAGTTTTATCGTTCACGCATAAATTATTCATTTGATAAAGGCTGTAGTAAGACAGTCGAAAGCTTCTATGTTTTAAATTTTATCCAGAGATCATCTTTACACATTTTATTAGAACTGTCTGTTCTTAAACTGCAATTTAAAGTGCTACTTAACGAATCTGCCTGACTTTTTACGAGAATTCTGTGGAATAAAAATGGGATTTTTCCGAAAAATTTTTTCATCGGATTAGCGCAATTTTTTAGAAACTTGAATACCGCTTAATTGGAATATTTGATACCCAGTTTCCCATATGCCAGTCCTCGCATCCTCCTGCAGCTGCATTTGTAACATATAAACAAGCAGTACATTTAGTTTTTGGTAAAAGACTCAATTAGCCGCTTATCTAAAAACAGTGTTCTCAGGTAGAGATGCTTTCGTTCAAAAAAAAAAAAACGGGAGCTGTTGGGTTAGATGACTTAACGTTCTTTCAAACAGACTTATCTCATTTTAAGTTGAAAGAGTACCTAAACTCGTTAATACACCAAAAACCGGCCATTTTTGCACTTTGCCTGTAAAATACGAAATTTAAAATTACCAATGCTTATAGGAAGAAAAACTGAAAACTAGGAATTTAAGATCGTAAATTATAATACTTTTTTACTTCTTGCATCGTGGTTAAATGTTTAGTTCTTTAAACTATTTCCTTATTTTTGTCACTTTTCTAATTTATCTTTGTTTGTTTTGGGTTAGGAGAATTGTATTTGCTCGATTTCTTTAAGGTTGGAAATGCTTTGTTTTGCTGCTTATCAGTCCTTTCCCAAAAGTAGCAATTTTTGGTTTGTATCTTTTAAATTTCCACTTACTACTGGATTTTTGTTAACAAAGCAAAGACAAAACAAGATCGTTTTAAAACAGACACAGTTCAAATTTCTGTAACATATGAAAACTATTTAGTTCTAGCAACTAATTTGTACGATGTAGAACTTAAAAACGGCTACAACGTATCTAAACAATAAAACTAAACTTACAAAGCAAGGCAGCCGAAGATCCGTATGTGTATTTGGTACCATAGCCCGCGTTACGAATGGCATCCACGGCTGCTTTTGCTACTCTCATCTGAAACAAACAAAACTGCATTTGTTAGGAAAATACGATTGCTTTTTATTAATATGTTATGACTCCGTGATGGAACTTGCTATTTTAATTTTAGAGACAGAAGGCAGCGTGGCTCAGTGATTAGGGTGCCGGATATACATGCTGTTCTCCCGGGTTCAAATCCCACTCTGACCACTGATTGGATTTGGCTCCGTTGATCCCAGAGCCAAATCCACCACGCTTGTAAATAGTCAACTGGCCTGCCTCCAAGCAGTTAGAAGTCTTACATGTAGCCGTGTTTGTTCGGAATTTTTACTATGACACTGAAAAGTCCCTTGGAGTTGTCATTACGTAATTACTCATTTATTTACGTCCAAAAAAGGATGACGAAGTTGTTAATTTACTTTGGTAAATTCTTACATGTTTAAAAGAGCAATTTTTCATACTTTTAAGCTGCTGTTGCCTCACTTGCATAGCAATTTAAAAAGTTTAGTATAAAGGAAATACTTCCCAAACCCTCTACAACAAAAGGTTTACAAAGGTTAGGTTTGTGAAGAGTCAATACTGCACTCGGCTGTAAGTTGTAAGTTACAGATGAACAATTGCGCACGCCTCGCAAAAATTTTTAAGATCTGTTTCAACACGAAAAATAACTAAAATGCATTGAATAATTTTTAGCACAAAGAAAGAATTTTAAAAGCTCATTCGATGGCCCCTTGTTCACACTAACCTGCTCAGCATGGTCCGGTGTGTCCTTTGCACTCCACCCCCAAGGTGTAAACCACATCTGACTGTAAGAGTGAGTGTCAATGAATCCTTTGACTCTACTACCCAGGCTAGTCAGGTAGTTCTTTACGTTTCTCGTCTCCCTCTCGGAAAATGGTTTGGTTCCCTTGTACGTCGGATTACATGGATTGCTGCTTGCTCCAGCGTCTAAAAGATGCCTTCAAGATTTTAATTTGATCTCTTTAACGCACTTGTTCGATACCCCTATTTAGTATTTACCAAAGCATCCAATATCCATTGTCGCGCGCTTTCATTGGCTCCCGTTACTCGCGATATCAAAGACTGCAAATGATTTTGAAACATTTTGGAAGCGCGCGCTAAACATAGAAAAAAAGGTTTGCATTTTATCCTTTTATTGAAAACAAAGCGCATTTTCCCCAATGTTTTGGAAAATACTAAAATAAATACCGGTATCTCATCCGCGGTTCGGTGAATGGCACTAGTTATCCACCGCTACTCACTTCCCCTTCGGGGGATAGTTGTTAAACGTCTCTTTTCCTCTCAAAACCCAACTCTTGCCCTCTTGAAACATAAAAACCGACTTCCGATACAATAAGTGTTAAGAAAAGTTTTAAGGTCGTCTAACTCAGACAAGCCTTTATGTTTTTTTAGACGCCCTGTACCCCTACTTAAATTTACTTTTGTAATCTTCTTGTGTTATAAGTTTCAGTCAAATATTTGGTCAAATAAAATATGTTTTTGTTATTGTAAAAGTTCTTGAAAAAACATGATTATGACTAGTATGATGAAAAAAAAATTCTGAAAACTAAAATGTAAGTTCGCTTTTTTTTTTACTTTAAAACATTTGGCAAACGAATATTTACACTTCCAATATGAATGCTGTAAATTTAGAGCAAAGTTCTACCTGTTCATTAAATGTACAATCCTTGATAAAGCCCAAGTTTGTTTCACACTCTTTTATCGCCACAGATGATACAAGGTTGTGAAACCCAAAGGATCACATTCTAGTTCTATACACAAACTTACAGCTCCAAAAAGTGATCCGAGTTCCGCATACACAGCCACTATGAGGTATGATATTATATTGACCCAACCGCCAACTTACATCACACACACATGCATCCCCAAAGATGATTTTTGTTACAACAAAATACTTACCAATAACTCAATCACATACTTAAAATTCCACAAGTGATTCCATTTCGAAAATATACCCCCCTGCGCGGTTTAGATTAATACCATCTAGTTACAACCAAAAGGTGTTCTAAGTTAAAAATTCACACTTACGCCCCCACATGTGATCCCAGTTCCTGTTTGGATCTGTTCCGATGCAGTTTGTTCCCCTGTTGGGACTGCGAGTTTTCCTCCAAAGGCGGTAACGTCGTGATTTCTGTTTACAAAAATGGTGTTCTTGTTCTCCTCAATCAACTAACTTAACAAAAATTTAGGGCCTGTTCACGTGCACTTTGGTTAACCCGCCTGTTCATGTTCTAGCTTTTCAGCGTTGAGTTCACGTGTTAGGTTGGTACCCGCCGGTCTGGCATGCCGAGAAATCCGCCTAAGCTAGGTCGCTTTCTGCAACGTGAAAGGTTGAAAGCGGGTAACCCAACTAGCCGTGTCGGCTGTCTGGCGCGTAAAAGCGCCTTTGACGAAGCCGTTGCAACGTTAAAAGTAATAGTTTAATAGAAGAGCCAAAATTCACTTTTCTTTCGCCATTTTGTCTGTTTTTAAGACATAGCGACCACACACAAGTTTACTCCTGATCCCGGTGCGGTAAAATTGCACGTAAACGCAAGTTATTGTTTGACCCCAACAAGGCGGGTTACTCGCCTGCATGATCTGAACAGGCCTTTTTAAAAATTCCTAAAGGACTGCCGTACGATTTGAATTGTATTTGCAACACAGCCGTTTTTAAAGACAATTAACCAACATCTTGCTGGTGACTACCATCGTAAGATTACACGAAGTTGCTAAGGAAAAAAATAAAACTATTTTCTGAAAGCTCGAACTTACAGTTAATATTATTACATTGGTTTTGAAAACTCAAGAAATGTAATAAGGCAATTATTCTATTCGCGCTACGCGCCGGACTGTGGCTGTTAACCATCTCATCCAACGTCCGATCTAGGAATATAAGCCAGTTCGGAATTTCAGAAGCACAAGCGTTGGGATAAAATGAAATGTTCATCAAAATTAAGAAAGGGATAATAATGAGTTCCCATCCCGCTTCATCGCGTTCCTTTGTTTAAGCTTCATGAATTTTACATTTTATCCCGACTCGTGCAAGTGTTTCTGAAATGTCGAACTGGCTTATTGATAAATGTTTCTTGGAATATAGAAAAGCAAGACTGTTACACTTTTTCTTCAACTGCAGTTCTTGTGCATCTTCAAGATTTTTCAACGCATGGACCTCTGAAGCCGTCTTTGGGAATGCACGAATCAATTTGTCCTTATAAGGAGAAATTAATTCATTTTCTAAATTCTTTAAATATCTTGCATAATTTTACATCTAATAATGTTACTTTCCCGGGGCCGTTCCAATCCCTAATCTCAATGTTCACTTTCCAGAGTTCTGCAGCTATATAGAGTAGGGAACTGATAATGTACGTGGAACTTAGTCTGAGAAATTAATAAAAGCCATTTTTTGACCACGAATGCACAAATGAACAAACAAAAAAAGTTCTTTTCGTTTATATTAGAAGAAGAAGAGGATAATTGCTTCTTTTGAAAAGTTATGAATGGACTCTATTTTTGTTGAGTCGTTCTTTGAAAACTCTGGTTCTGAATTACTTGAAACTTCGTTTGTTTCTGTGGTTTAACACGATAATTGTTATTTCTAAATTAAGAAAATGTAGTTCATCAAAGACAAACTAATTATCCAAGTGATGAAAGGGAAATTGAAGCAAAAGCAGTTGTTTCGCAAACAAGTGTTAAACTGGTAACAAAATTTAATCAGCTCCAACCCGTAGTAAAGTAAGTTCTCGTTCATTTTTCTGGAGCAGTTGTAAGAATGTTATACGGTACGTTTTTCTTATAAAAGAGTATCAACAATTTTAAAATAATTATCTTGCAAAACAGTGTCTCCTTTATAGTTACAACTAAACCATATATAAAACAGGCTAAGCGAACTCAGTACTCGTACTTGATTAGTTTCAAAGGGAATTAAAATCAAATTAAGTTCCGATTAACCGTTTACGTCGCTTTAATTCCCGTAAAAACTCATGTTCCTTAATTAATGCCATTTCCTTTCCGTCCGTATATGTTAGTTGCACTGCGTTGAGTTCTAAGAAAAAGAACTGCAAAGTCTTACATTAACAAGACTGGCCTTTATAAAAAGTCACAACCTCTCTTATACAGAACCAACAACACTAAACTCTGGGTTATTATCAACCTCAGATTGTTTTAAGCTTCTATTAATAGCATAAAATGTCCCAACAGTCGAGCAAAATAAATGTTTTATCTATTCACGTAAACGATCCAGGGTCCTTTTTTTCCTTTTTTTAATGTTGAGGATTAAATTCGTAATAACCGAATAAGACTTTGGCGGCGAATTGTCTTTGTCTGAACTAGTTAAGATGATGTTAACACTTTTTTGGGGTTTTTTTTGCAGCGTTATTTTTCAGAAAATCTACACATGTGAAGCACGTAAAAAACCTACCCTTCTTCAGCTTTGACCAGCATGAACGGCAAAAGAAGGAACATACAGATCCACGTCAGTTCCTTTCTTTCCATTTTGATGTTTGTGAGATTATGCAGTTCCTATCCTCACTCAGATTTCGTCTTTATTTTCATATACGCAAATATAAGCGTCAAACTGCTGGCAGCTGGCAGAACGAGTAGGAGAGAAACAGGCAAGCTGAAATAACTGTTTGTGAATTCAACCAGCGCAACCACGCGACTGTGTCAATAAACCATTTTTGTTCCCTGCTATAAATCTATTTCTTTTTGTTTGAGGAAATATATTCCTCTAAAGATATAAGCAAATTTAACGACCATTAGTGAAGTATAGTGCCTTTGATAGCAATATTTGTGGTTCCGATATTCCTTGCCTGATAGAGGACAAATATTTGTGAAGCAGCCGTGTTTTCTTTTAAACAGATGCGACTTTCACTTGGCAATCCAGCTGTACCAGGAAAAAACAAGAAAACCATTATCTTTTGCAAATAAAGTGGACTCGGTCAGGCAAAAAAATGATAGTTTTGAGTATCGCGCAATATCTAGGTCACATATCATTTTTTTCAAAATCCATGCGGTGAGTGCTGACAAATCTTTTCTATGAATTGGTAAAGATTTTGAAAATGTGTTTTCATGTTGTGAATTATTTTCTTTTTTTTTTTCTTTTAACAAATACAAGATGTACAACTTACCGACTGATCAGAGCTCGCATGCACGTCATTTCACTCTACGAAAACAAAGTAGAAACAAACCACTTTCATAGTACCTACTGAAGCTACAGAGAAATCGAAGTAAAAGAAGATTAAGTTAAATTGTACCAAAATTACTAGTATGAAACTAGTTAAGCTAAGCTAGAACGTTTCTCGTGTCTATAGTTAGCTCATTAGGCCGGCGCTTATCTCCGGTTTCAGTAGTTTTCAGATGAGTTTGACTCCCCCTTGACAGGACACTAATCCATCGCAGGTTAGCTCCCAGTAGAAGCTGGTACTCATTTATAGAGAGTGTTTAAATCCCCTTGGACAGGACACTAATCCATCGCAGGTTAGCCCTAATAGAAGCTGGTACTCATTTATAGAGAGTGTTTGACTCCCCCTGGACAGGACACTAATCCATCGCAGGTTAGTTCCCAGTAGAAGCTGGTACTCATTTATAGAGAGTGTTTGCCTTCCCCTGGACAGAACACTAATCCATCGCAGGTTACCCCCAGTAGAAGCTGGTACTCATTTATAGGGAGTGTTTGACTCCCCCTGGACAGGACACTAATCCATCACAGGTGGCATAGCGGAAAAACGCATTGCGCATGCACACGCCTTTTGGCGCAGTTAAAATCCAAGATGGCGAACGAACAATGGAAAAATTTTGAGTATCTTTCAGTTCATCTTGTGGCTTAATCGAAACAACGATTGCCCTTATATTTCGCCAGCATTCCCAGGATTTACATTTCCACTTGTGAAGTTATATAAACAGGTAATTTTGCGGTGATATCATAAAGCAATGAGCAAATATTAATATGGTCTCGTCAAGAACGTGGTCGCTTTGAATTTTCCTCGATGAGTCTCGAAATTTCAAAAAGTTAGGACGTTGATGAAAGGTTAAGCTCCAAACTTCCTCAAGAGAAATATTAAAAAATGGTCTATGAAATATCAAATATGACTTTTATAATTTTAATATGACTTTTTTTACGAGCCTTTTGAAGTTCAAGGTGGGATTTTTGCGTCTGTACAGTGTACTAACGCGAAATGAGATGAAAAATGATCGTGTTGTCTGTTGACTTTGTTGTGAACAATGTCGAGAAGGAGACAGAGCGAGCACATGGACAGGTTGCTGTTGTTGTAGATACTGGTTTTGGTTGTATAAATAAAGTGATTGATTTTAAAAAGTAGAACTCGTACTGTCACTGTTTCCTCTGTCAATATATAGTGCCACTTTTTTTACGATAGATTTTGTCAAGATGAAGGTCAGCATTAGTCTTGCGACTATTGCTCAGGGAAAATTTCAATAGCGAATGAAATTTATTCGAAAGCTTGCGGAAGTCGAACTTTAATTACGGTTTGCCTTCGACACTTATAAATAAACAACAGAGCAAAACAGTGTTGTTTTCCTCTTAGATATTTCCTTTGTGGGAAAAAAGTGCCATGTCCTTAAAGTTTTTTAACGTTTGACGATATTAGTGAAGAATTTACAGGAACGACTATTTGCGTCATTCACCTATAAGGGAGGCAATTAACTGCAAGGCTTTTAACTCCAACCCTCTGTACGTTTCCCCCGTGACACAAAAACCAAAAGTGGAAAAGAAATTTGTTTATAAAATGCAATAAAAGTGATTGAATAAATTTAATCTCATTGTTAAACCACAAATTTCTAAAGTTGTGCATTAGGTCTTTAATTTGTTTGGTGACTTCATCAATTTGGGGTACTGGACAGTATCAGATATTTTTAAAATTTTATTTTTTTCATTTTTTTAATTCACCAACCCCCTAAAGAGATAGTATGTCACCTGATATACAGTATCAGATTTTTTTTAAAACAAAAGTTAATTTTCATTTTCATTACCAAATCCCCAGAGAAATGCAACTATTGATTCAGATGTTGAACTGCAATTTATCAAAATAATGTAAATATTATACTTATATCTGTAACCCAAATCAAATTTTTAAAATCTTGGTGGTAAAATAAAGTTGTATGTATGTATGTAAGCTTATAAACAACCTAAAGCAGCAGAATTCCTGGATCTAGACACTTTCCTGACTAATGCACACTTCAACCAGCACCAGGCTCTGCAGGGGGTCACTTTAACTTTTGAGCAAATGGCTAAAATGTTACCCTTTCCCAGTGCAGCTAGTTTGTATTCAAATAAACCTAATGTTTAAAATCACAAGAACCAATGTTTGGACAACCCAGTGCCAGCTCTCAAAGTTGATTGCACCATTTTGAAGT
>JAOBRD020926576.1:0-12399 GCA_027575215.2 Hydrozoanthus sils | reverse complement strand
AGTTATGTAAGGAGAAGGAAGATGTTGATAAACTGGCTGTGACTGAAAGGGTTGAGTTATGTAAGGAGAAGGAAGATGTCGGTAAACTGGCTGGGGCTGAGATTTATGTGATTTCTGTTCATGCCCAACAAGAGAGGAAAAGAAAACGAAAACAACTAGTATATCGAACAACGAAGGCAGTGCGCCGCTTCTTAGTTTTAACAGAGTGAAGAATACTCAGACTATCTCGGTTCCCATCGGGAACTGGCGAGTTCTGTCACTTTCTGTACTTTGTTACGTATTGTGTCTTTGGTTTTCAATGTTTCGAGTCATGGAAAACGATAAGCAGTGGGTCTTGTCCGCGTTTTTTAAAAGCTCGACTATGGTGACATTTAGAAAGTGTTTTCAATACAAAAGGAACGTTTTTTAAGGCCCAAAGAACGCAATATTTCAAGTATATTTTTGGACTTGAAAAGTCTTTTGGGCCGACCCTTTCAGTTCTAGGTTTTTATCCTTTTTTTCTTTGCAAGAACGGGAAGAGTGAGAGACATTTAAAAAAATCAAAACTGACGCAGAAAAAAAAAATTATCACATTTTTATGAACTGTGTTTTAGGAATTTCTTCCCAAGACACCAAGCGGCCCTGCTAGATCCTGAACCTTCTCCCCCACCCCCTAAGGCAACGGCCCAGCCACCCACGCAGGCACCTCAGACAGTGGGACACTCTGCGGGGTCCTTCATTGGTGTGGGCCACAGTACATCACAGGCCCTTGGTGGCGGCTACCAATCACAAGGCGCTACCCCGCCTACCAGTGCAATAGCCAATCAGAACACGTCTTACCTTGGTGGTCGACTTACCCCTCAGTCCATGCAACAAGGTTGGTGATTGTTTTGTTATTTTTACTGTTGTTATATACTTTAACAGGGTTCGCACGTGCCTTGAAAGTCCTTGAATCTCGAAATAAAGTTCAAGGCCTTGAAAGTCCTTGAAAATTGCAGTCAGTGCTGGAAAATCCTTGAAATTTGTAGCTAATTTCATCCAACTTAGATTCTACAGTGCCTTATGTGAAATTTTATGCTACTGGCAGGAACGTAGCAACACATAATGGTAAAAACAAATAAAAGCGACCATAACACCTCTTCGAACGTAGATCAGACACCCCATCTTGGTTATATTCATTGCTCTGATTGGTTGAATGTCTGAGTGTTAAGGGCCAATGAAAAGTTTCGCTCTTGTTGCAAAAAGCCATGTACTTCAATTTTGCAGTGCGTGGAGTCCTTGTAAAGTAGAAAATATATCCTTGAAAGTCCTTGAATTTTTAGTCCAAAAAGAGTACGAACCCTGCTTTAATTGCGAAAATATTCGGACCTTAAATTTTCGGACATAGACATGTATTGCGGACAAATGGTGACACTGAATACACTTTTTAAAGTTTTAAAAAATTCATCAATACAACTCAAGAAGTTTACATAAAACACCAACACAATCGAGGGTATTTTGTAATTGACTGAAGTAATTCACTTCAAGCCTAAAATCAGTGTAGTCATCAAAGTGGAAATTTTCTGGTTAAACTGGTCGTTGTGTACATAGCCTAGTCCTCCATTGACTTTTCGGCTCGATTGTTGCGGAAGACTGTAGTAGAGGTTAGGTTGCTATGGGTTTGGGGAATATCCGAACTCTGACGTGAGCGAAATCGAGCAAAACTATGAATTGTGACAAAAGCACTACTCAAGTTTTGAAACAAACTAGTACAGGCGGATTTCCGCTAACGTAATTGCGTAATTTGTGAAGTAAATTGCTTCGGTCTGCTATTTTTGGTGTCATTGTAGCACTATAATAGTTGTGCCTTCTCACTCTAACTTTAAAGCTTGATCAAACGCCCACGACATTGTATTGAAAGACGATGAACCTGAGTTGTAATACTATTATACCTTGGTCCCTGACCGCACTAGGCTTTCAAATCTTGTGATATTAAGTCAGTAACAAAAAGTGAGCACATTTTAAAACTGAGCGTTTTATTAATTTTTTCGGACAATTAAACTTTCGGACTTTTTTTGTCAAAAAATTAAATAGTCCAAATAGTTTCGTATTTTAAAGTGCTACTGGAGCCATTTTGTCATTGGTACTTTTCTAGCTCTAAGGGCTTTTCCAACATTTCTATTCAACAGTAAATCGATAAAAGTGCTTACCTGTGCATTTTAAGTCCGTGAAATAAGCTTTCGAAAAAAGTGTATTCACTGCGAACAACAATCAAAAAATACGACGGCGGTTTATGACATGATTTGAAAGGACTCCAAGCTGCTCTATATACTAGCGTTTAAGCGAACTAATGAGTTTTTTGCTCAAACACTGGGCCGCAAATTTCGCCATGATCATATGTTGAGGAAGTTATAAATACTTGTTCTAAAACCAGTGAACCGAAACTAAGAAAAAGGAATACGTTAACTAGACAGTACAATATCTACGCCAAGATCTATGTCATCAGTGTTTAAGTATGTTACTAATGTTATTGTATTATTAATATCATTATTATTTTTATTGTTATTATTTTTACTAAGAACAACATTCCATTATCAAGTTTGGTAAGATTTCTTTCCAGTGGTACTAAACTAAGCCCCATTTTGACGAATACCCGCAAGAGAAGCTTGAGATAAGCTCTTTTGCCCCTGTTGATGATTAACAGTAACTTACTTGTGCTTGGATCACAGGGATGTTTCAGGGGGGACCGTTCAGCAGCGCACCTACCGCCATTAGTCAAAACACTGTACATATGCAGAGACAGGTGCCGCCCGTGGGCACTTCCGGTGTGAACCTACACAGTGTTCCGAATATGGCAACGACTCAGCAACAGTCACAAGTGCAGCCGCAACAACAACAACAGCCAGCAATGACGGGTGAGTCAGTAACAAGGGATTTTGTTTAGATGATGGTGATAATGTAAGTGATGGCAGTGGTGATGGTTAAGGCGGTGGCTGTGAGTGATGTTGATGATGACGGTTAAGGTGGTAATAGTGATTGTAGTGGTGATGATAATGATGATGGTTATGGTGGTGTCTGTGAGTGATGATGATGGTGGCTGTGATTGATGATGGTGGTGTTTGTGAGTGATGGTGGTGGCTGTGAGTGATGATGGTGGTGGCTGTGAGTGATGGTGATGTTTAAGGTGGTAATGGTGATTGCAGTGGTGATGATAATGATGATGGTTATGGTGGTGTCTATGAGTGAAGATGGTGGTGGCTGTGAGTGATGATGGTGGTGTCTGTGAGTGATGATGGTTGTGTCTGTGAGTGATGGTGGTGGCTGTGAGTAATGATGGTGGTGGATGTGAGTGATGATGGTGGTGGCTGTAAGTGATGATGGTGGTGTCTGTGAGTGATGGTGGTGTCTGCGAGTGATGGTGGTGGCTGTGAGTGATGGTGATGTTGATGTTTAAGGTGGTAATGGTAATTGCAGTGGTAATGATAATGATGATGGTTAAGGTGATGGCTGTGAGTGATGATGATGATGATGTTTAAGATGGTAATGGTGATTGCAGTGGTGATAATAATTATGGTTAAGGTGGTGGCTGTGAGTGATGGTGGTGATGATGGTGGTGGCTGTGAGTGATGATGTTAAAGGTGGTAATAGTAATTGCAGTGGTGATGATGACAATGATGATGGTTAAGGTGGTGGCTGTGAGTAATGGTAATGATGATGGTTAAGGTGGTGGCTGTGAGTGATGGTGATGATGTTCATGGTTTCGGTGAAGATGTCATTATCATTAATATTTAAAATATTGTTCATCAAGGCCAACAGCAGACGTTTCAGCAGGCGTATAATCAGACGCAGGCGCAGTTCAATCTTCAGCAACAGATGGCGCAACTGCAGATGCAGGCTCAACAACTACAGGCCCAACAGCAGCAGCAACAACAACAACTTCAACAGCAGCAGAACCAACATTTGCCGCCACAACCTCTTTCCCAGACCCCGGTGCAATCACAGCCACAGGCTCATCCCCAGGTCCCTGCGAAAACTGAAGCGGTAAGCACATTTGCTTGAACTTTTTTTTCTGTGTTAGCTGTGTTTCAAATAAAAAGAATTTAAAATAGTTTGAATCGTGCGTGATTGCACTGCGTGACTTATTTCAAACATTGATGGTAGACAACAACAAAAAATTTTCGTTCAAATCTTCAGATTACTTAAGTAAATCAGACAAGAAGTTCTTATAACACGTGTGAACCGCCGCCCCGTTAGCCCAGTTTGTAAGGCGCCAGTCTGTCCTGCGGGAGGCCTGGGCTCGATTTCCGGTGCTGGACCTTCAGGTTCTTAAAATAACTGAGGAGAAGGTGCTGCCTTTGTTAGCCCAGTTGGTAAGGCGCCAGTCTTTCGTTCGGGAGGCCCGGGTTCGATTCCCGGGTTCGATTCCCGGTGCCGAAACTTCACTCAGGGTCTTAAAAACAATTGAGGTGTTTCTCTAACATTTACAAACGGCTCAGTAGACCTTCGCGTCTTCTTGGATAAGGACGTTAAACCATAGGCCCTGTGTGGCAGACCTCGAAGAGGACGTCAAGTCCAGTTGCCTGTTCTCCCGTGACTCCTTGAGTCAAAAAGTCATAAAATAAAGCAACAAATTCTCCCAACTAGAGCCCATACTTTCCTTTGAACAAGTTTGGGAGAATTTTGTTTTTCGTCTTCATTAGTTCACTCTGTTTAATCATTACCTTGTTTTAAAGTGAAATCAACATTTTAGTTTGTTCCCTTTTTCAGCCCCCTCGTCCAGTGTTTGTGGCACCTCCAGCAAGACCCCAGAGACTTCACCATTCCGAGGCGTACTTGAGGTAAGTTTTGTTCTTTGTGTACCCAGCGTAGCAGTGACTGAGTGGTTAGTAGGGAGCCCGAGATGGAGGACGGCTGCTTGGTTAGCCCAGTTGGTAAGGCGCCAGTCTGCCGTGCAGGAGGCCTGGGTTCGATTCCCGGTGCCGGATCTTCACTAAGGGTCTTAACATAACTGAGGAGAAGGTGCTGCCTTTGTTTGCCCATTTGGTAAGAAGCCAGTCTGTCGTGCGGGAGGCCCGGGTTCGGCTTATCATCCTCGTCTACGAACACTAAATCAGCATTTTCAGCTACTCCAGTGGAAGAATTCGACTGCAATTCTTATCTAGAGGCCAAGGCCATGCTTTAACAGCTGATCTGGAAACTCGCGGGAAAGATCGAACGAGAAAAACATCCAAAATTCGAGATTTAAAAAGAGCTAGAACGCTAGAAATTGTTTGAAAATGTTGTGAAAAGTGTTTGTATTGAAATTCCCTAGAGGGGGGTAAAGAAAGCAATGTTTTGACCCCTTGCGGGCTCAAGACTGGTCAGCTATATTTATCGTCACATATGTGTGATGTTGGGAGGAAAAGGGTTAATCAAAGTTTTGAGGAACCGTGCTCAGTAATAGAAAGTAAGCTGTCTACTGCTGAGAATATGAAATTTGATCGTCAACCAAAAACTCTAAGATGAATTACTAAATTCTTCCAAATTACTCATAGAAATGACAAGGACATAAGTTAGGAGAATTTACAAACTCATCTTTAAGCACTCTTTGTATAGTGAAAGGGTTAATCAGGCAGATTTAACTAAAGCGGTGTTTTTTGCAAGAAAAGGGTCCATGATATTTTAAAGTTGTCCCCTATATTTAGAGTTAATGGCGGGAACCATCGTTAGGGCACTTATATTTGTATCTAGGATTGTCCAGGTATATCGAGAGCCTTCATGACCGTATTAATATTATTATTTAAAATTGACCAGATATATCGAGGGCCTTCGGGATGGCACTCAACATATGAGCAATTGGAGCCAGGCGCGTAAACCTGATGCTCGAACCATGACCCCTCAACAGATGGCACAGCTTCCCGTCCATTGGTTAGGCGGGGGGTATGGTGACTACGATAATGCCGTGGACGCCCTATGGGCTCTTAGAGATCATCTACTGAAAGACGCACTGTCGCTGTCTAAGTTAACCAGCTGAGAAGATGTGCCAAAGAAAACGACTCACCCATCCCTCCCTTACCTCAACTTTGACCCTCATCCTGACCCAGGAGAGAGATGATGGGTTGATTGTTTCCCAGGATCCAAGAGAATTCAGTCAAGGAAGCGTGGTACAGTTTTAATCAAAAACAAACCTGGAGAGATTTCTATTCATCGTTTACTCACTCACTTGTCTCGGTCAAATCATCGTTTACATTTTCCTTCATTAGCATAAACGCTTTGTGTGAGAATACCTTTTTACACCACTACAAAATCTGTACGAATCCTTCTAAAAAAACTCTTCGTAGAAATATCATGCTGAAATATAATTATATACTTAATATAGATGTCTTAATAGTTTTTAAGAAATTACCAGCTTTTAACATGCATTGCAGTTGCCGGTGACTTTCAAAATTCGGGAAATGGCTAGTTGGTAAAACTGTCATTGAGCCATACCATGTCTGTAAAGTTTCGAGAATTTGAAAAAATTGCACATATTAGGACAAACATAGTTTGCAAAGCCAATCAAAATTGGAAGCTAAATTTTTAGCGGGCAGATTAGAAAAATGGCTCCTACGCTAATGAAGCAACTAATTTAATCAATGATTTCCAAAACGAAAATGTTTAGTATTTAGCATGCATTGTTTCCCCCGATTTGCAAGACGCAGAAAAACAAGCAAGAACAATACGCTAACATACCTTTTTGATCCCTCTCTGGGAAAATTACAACGCTCTTCAAGTGGTTCTTTGTTTTCATCACTGCTTTTTTGTTGACATTTTTACAACTTTTCACATGAGCTCAAAACGTTTCCTTTCTTGTGGTGACGAGAAAGCAGAAGATTACAAGATTACTGTCTTGTTCTTTTTGCCGAGCTCAGCTTGACAATTATTTTTTGACTAGCACTTTCTTGGAACTGTTCTTCAAAGAGTCTCGTTAAAAAGAGACGAAATGCTACAATACCTGTTTATTTATTGTTTTACTTGAGTTTTTATAGTTTTGTTGCATGGTAAAACAAAGTATAACGCTTCCATTTGTACATGCATGCGCCAGCCCCTGTGCAGTTAGCGGTGAAAATTCGCTGGACAACGTTTGTTTTGCACTAAGGTGCTGTGTTGTAGTTTTAGTTGTTTTGTATGAAAATGTAAATACTTTTATAACCAGCTATGAAATTCATAGACAGTTTTTAAGATTGATGTTCAAATTGTTCTAGTCCACCAGTGTTTGATTGTGTTTAACTCGTTTAAACCGAACATAATGAACTTTTCTATGAAATACCAAAAGGGCGGTCGCTTTATTTCGTTAATCGTGTCATGCTAAACGCTATAACAGACTTTAAATTGTAAAACTTGAACCAGTTAATGGTAGATGACACAATCGTCTTAAATATATTCAACAGGCTTCCGTTTTATATTAAAGTTTTAGTGGTCTTGAACGACTTTTTAGTTGTTTAGTTGTTTAACGTTTTTGAGTATTAATGTATCTGGTACTTACGGTACGAAGAAGTTCTGTTTGTGATGCTGATGAAACTATCAAAATGATGAGGGTGAAGAGAGTGATAAAGTTGAGGATGGCAGCTGCTAAACAGATGAGTGATGAAATTGAGGATGATGGTAAGCTGTGAAAATTTGGATGATGAAAGAAGTGAAAATGATGGGTAATGAAAAGAGGATGATGATAGCTGTGAAAAAACGCCGAAACTGGCAAAACGATGATGAGAGTGGTGAAAATGAGGATGATGGTAGCTGTGAAAATGTGGATGATGAAAGAAGTGAAAACGAGCAATGAAATGCCGATAACAACAACAGAGATCAACAGAGATATGGAAAAACTCTAGATTCTTGTTGTCCGTGCTGTAATCCAAACAAAAACAGGGAAAGACGAACATCGAACGTGACATTTATATCTTGAAATTTTGGCTACGATCGTACCAGAACTTGAAAAACTAACAAACGGGGGGTCCTGATAAGTCCCCTGAGGAAAGGGGGGTGGGATCGAAGCGTTTATTTGGCACCCGAGAGAATGTTATTGCCAACGATACAGCCGAGCCAAGAGGCGAGGCTGTCAAGGCGGCAGAGAATAGAGCCGTGCGTGAATACAGGGAAAAGATTTCTCGCCTCGCATAACTGAGATCGTTGACCATATTTGGGACGCTTTTGTTCAAAAGAACTAATCAGCAAGCTTCTAATATTTGTGACGTCATCTGATTTACATTTCTTCCCTCGTTGTTGAATTGAAAGCTAAAGAAGCAGTGTAGAGTGTGAGGACTTTCTCCGATCTGCGTGTTCTGTCGGAGACTGAATCTAGATCGCTGAAATAGCCGTTGCACAAATTCTCTCTACGCTTGCATTGCGTTTATCAATTACAAGTCAACAAGGGACGATTTTGGGTGCGAATTTGTTTGGGTGCGAATTTGTTTGAGTGCGCCGATCAATAACGCAGTCGCATTCAAATTTCAGACTCTGATAGAAAAACAGTTTTTATTTGATCAAAGAACTGAACACAGTAGTGGACGGTATATTGAAGTTACTCCCATCCATTTTATTTTACCCCTGAAAGCTAAAAAGTATTTCATTAATTTACGCTTACAAAATTTTGAGTTTGTGTTAGGCACGATTTGAACAAGTGTTTTACAAACATTGTACTTGATCACGCTGCTTTCAATCACTGCCAACACAATAGCACTTTGCCGCTCATCTGTTATTAAAGGACATGGCAAACAGTTACTCTTAGCTATTTTTATTTTTAATCGTGCAGTTGGTCTAAACAGACAGCACATTCATATTCATGTCGTTGGCACTTGCCGGAAGGTACCCCTAGTTTTAGTGCTGGTACTGGTGCTAATGTTTGCTGTAAACAGGGTGGATGTTAGACGGAACACAGCCATTTTATTGGCCTTACTGAGGTTCAGTTTGAATGTAATATAAAGGAGATCGTAACTTCAAACTAGTATGAGTGCTCGGCTAAAGTGGCAAACTCTGCACGGCTGATAGGTGGAGACATCTGGGTTATTTGATATTAGGACCGAACTCTCGTCAACCGAATAACTAAGACGATTCGGACCGTGACCTGTTGGTCTAGTCACGCATACTTGTGGTACCCACCGTCACTTGTCGATTGCAAATGTCTGTTTCGAACGCCGTGCTACTCTGTAGTCGTGATAAGCCAGCTCAATTCTGGCACGGGTTAAGCACGGCGTCTGTATTAACAAACCTCAATTAGCTCGAGCTAAAGTCGTGTAGCACGGGTCAGCTTGAAGTGCTATCAGACTATGGCGCGGTTTGGTTTCAAACGCCGTGTAACAGTCGTGCTAAGCTAGCTGGACTCTGTACGAGTTAAGCACGGTGTCTGTAACAAATCTCAATTTAATAGCTCGAGCTAAAGTCGTGTAGCACGGGTCAGCTTGTCGTGCTATCAGACTATGGCGCGGGTTGGTTTCAGACACAATGTTACAGTCGTGCTAAGCTAGCTGGACTCTGCACGAGTTAAGCACGGCGTCTGTAACAAACCTCAATTTAATAGCTTGAGCTAAATTCGTGTAGCACGGGTCAGCTTGTCGTGCTTCCCGACTATGGCGTGGATTAGTTTCAAATGCCGTGTTACAGTCGTGCTAAGCTAGCTCTATAACGGCGTCTGAAACAACTAGAACTATTTTTTTAAAAAAACGAAGAAACTGTTAGGTTGTAACCAGGTTCAAAGAAGACTTGGGGCTAATATTGCCAAAGACATCTGGACCTTACACAGGTAATGATCAACATTCTTATGAGCCAACAAACTGGACGTTCGCCAAAGAACTTTTTTCTTAACTTCTTATCAGTACGCACGTTTACCAAAACAAGGGATAGACAAGTCTAATAATTTCTTGTTTTTGCAACCCCAAAAAATACGAGGCTCTTGGTTTAACACAGGTTTTCATTTTTTCAACCCCTAAAAAATACCAGACGGACTATTTTAACCCCTAAAAAATACGACGGGCAATACAAACGAAGCTTTAGCTACAGCGGAGCGGTACTGTGGAGTAGCTTACCTTCCAAACTAAAACAGGCAATATCACTAAATGATTTTAAATCCAAAAAAAGGTGCTACGAGTTTTAAGGGTGAAAAGTTTCTCTCACGGCGTCCTTGTAAAGCAGAAGTTGTTGTTTTTGTATTTTTTGAATTTTATATAATTAGAGATAGGATTTAAATAGTTTTAGTAAGACTTGTATTTTAATGTATATTTGTAAATATTCCTGAAGGACTTACCGTGGTTAAATAAAGTTATCAGTCACGGTTATTTCTACCAACCCAAAGTAAGGAGTACCCCCTCCCCCTGGTGATTGATACCAGCACCCACTTAGCTTGTTCATAAGCTACCTATTCATTATTTTTAATAACACTGAAAATCTTTAAAGGTTGTTATTAAAAAGTATAGTAATGTGAGGGGTACCTTCTAGATGTTTGTCACTTTTATTTCAGTTGTAGCGGGATTTAATTTCTTGGGGAAAGACAAAGGCACCACAATCTCTTGCGAGACGTTTTGCGGAACTACGAACTCCTACCATCCAAGATTTCTTACGCATTTCGTATATTAAACTCTTGTAACCGCAGTGACCTCGTCTTACGTTCAAAATCTTGTTGGCACCATCTGAAAAGTGTTGTTTCAGATTATTTCAGTTCTTGTGTGGGTAAAGGTCCAGACAGCTTGTTAATTTTGTTTCTGAAATTGTTGGCAAATCTTCGTACATATGCCAGTGTTCTCCGTGTCTTTGAAAAGATTGAACACAAGGTTAAAAGGTGATTGAATACTGCATTATCAGCATTATTTTCTTGAGTTTCATTGCAACTTCTACTCTCTACTTCATTGTGAGGTTCTATCTCTTTTAATTCGCTTCTATATTCTTCGTTACTGCAATAATCTTCTCTGAAATCACTTTCACTGCTTTTATAGACTTCGTCTGTGCATAGGAAATTGGGTCCAGTTGCCCAAGTTTGTAGCCGCTTAGCATTTATTCCTCGAGTCAATGCATCTGCGGGGTTTTCCTTGAATCTCGTATTCTTGAAATCTTTGGCATCTATACTTTCTTGGATTTCTGCTACTCGTGCAGACACGAATGGTTTAAACTTCCTTGCAGGAGTCCTCATCCATGAAAGGGCAGTTTTAGAGTCGATCCACAACACTCTATTGCAGTCTTCTATATGCGCAAACTTCAGCGCTTGTGCGCATGTACAGTGAACATGCCAGCAAAGTATTTCCAGTTTTGTGATAGACTTCTTTTTGAGAGGAGCCACAAACGATTTTATCATCATTGGGGTACACCTATAACTTCCATCTTCTAACTTTCATCTGAGATAAATAACTGCGCCGTATGCTTGTTCGCCATTGTCGCAGAATCCCTGTACTTCAGGTTTTCATATGGCATTTTCTGGCTTAGGCTTGCGTTCAAATTCTTTGGAGAGAAGCTGGTTGAATACTTGAAGGTTTTCTACCCATTTCTTCTGGATGTCATCCATTAGAATCTCGTCCCACGAGAAACCAGCTGCCCATAAGACTTGCCATTCTATTCTAAATTTTATTGTAACTGGTGTCACAAGGCCTAATGGATCCCAGAGCTGTGATACTAGAGCTAAGCATCTTCGCTTAGTGAAAAGATTCTAATTGCTGATGATTCTTCTTTCTTGTACGTCATTTTGTCACTCACTTTGTCCCACTTGAGGCCGAGAAAATGTGTTTGACAGTCACTTGATTTGTCGATATTCTTTTCATTAGGGTGCCACACTTTGACTTGAAAATTTCCACTCTCGAAAATTGTGTCGACATCTCTCGAGAGCTTCTCTGAATTTTGAGGGCAGTTACTTGACATTCCAGTGTCATCAACGTAGACTTGTTCTTGCTTCTTGTAGTTGGTCTTGAAAATCTTTTGCTAAAACATCAACTGCACCTGTGGTTATATCTTGTGCTGGTTTGTCGCCAAAAGTTCATCTACGCCATTTGAACAAAGTTGGCTCTTTGTCTGAATTTCTATTAAACAGGAATCTGTGATAAACTTGGTTGAACATTTTGAGCAGATCAAACGCTACGTGGTCCCACCTCCGGATCCAGGCCATCAAAACATCGGGGATACTATTGATGTAGTTTGGACCCTTTTCTAAATGACCATTCAATGACAGACCTTCTGGACCTTTAGCGGATGCGTCAAAGACAAGCTTGAGTTTTGTAGATTTGTGAGGGGTAAAAACAGCATGCATCGGCAAATACCATTCGGGTTTACTGTGGTTAATTTGGTTGTTTGGTATTGTAGTGACAATTATCAGTGTTATTGTTTGGAAAACGATTTAGTAATGTTTATATTATATTTTATTAAGAGGCCTGGAAACGATTGCGCCCGTTAACATTGTGTACAGCTGTTTAGTTTACTAGTCCGACATGTTTGATCATGTAGTAGGGTTTT